>CABHPQ010127394.1:0-10905 GCA_902168405.1 Peromyscus aztecus | reverse complement strand
CTTCATTGGAGATATATGCAAATAGGTAATGTTTAAACATAGAGCTGTATCCCAGCCCCGCCATTGTCAATGAGGTAGTACCAGGAATAAGAGCAGGATAATCAGCAGCATTATATTACTTAAGGAAATTAGCTACCACTTAATTTAAATAACATTAGCAAAATATGGTAATTGTTTTGAAACTTCTACGCTCATACTTAACACTTAAATCAAGTGGTTGCCTATATGCTAGTTTATCTTTAAAATATTGTATTGTACTTTAATTATGCATTGTAGTCTGTGTGAGGGGGAACTGTATGTGCTTGTGCCTAGAGAGGCCAGAGGTACAAGATCACCTGAAATTACATATGTACAGCTACCTTGTATGTGTTCTGGCAATTAAACTGGAGGAGAGTAATATGTCTTCTGAAAGACTGAGAATGTCTTCAGCCCCATACACAAATATTCTTTCATAAAATAGTACTCTAGCAGATGATTAATAGTCATTATTTAGGGGAATTTGTCATGCATTCCCCTAAAAGATGAATCTAATATATGATAGGTACTACACAAGCAATCAAGCAAGAAAAAACAATAAATAATTTTTTCCCACTGTTAAACCCAAATTCCACTGCAATGTTAAGCCTAAAAAGATACCCCAAATGGTGAAACAATGTCACTTATATCTTCAGAGAAAAAAACAGCTGTGTGAGTATACTTAAAGACTGATCAATAGGGAGGAATTCATGTCTGTTATTGTAAACTGAGCCAACTACCCATGGCTTGAGTGTTCATGGTCCCTAAAGAAGAAACTACTACTACTATTCTCCTAAATCAATATAGCTTCTAACTTCATTTTCAACACTAAATTTTATAATCAAAGATAAGTGTAACTCTTACCTCTCACCAAAGAAACTTCTTTTTGCAGCAGGTGGAGGCTACTGCAGAGATCCACAATTGGTCAAAATGCAGAGAATTGGTGCCATAGGATGCCCTGCGCCAATTGGTACATATACAATGAAACCCCTAGGGCTCTGGATATTTGGTGGACACTTTATTCAAGATAGGTTATCCTAGACATGACAGGGGAGTTGTTCCATGAAACATTTGCAACATAATGGTCTGAACAAGACCTACATCATGACTATGCCAAGCAACATGTCAATGTAGACGGAGGAAAATTTTGCAAGGCCCCACCCTAGAGAAAAAGCTACAGGCTGTCAAGGTTGCCAAGGGAGGGAGAGTCAGTTTTCTCCACTGATAAGCTTCCTGAGAATTTATAACATTCTGAGTGTCAGCCCTATCCATGTACATAACAAAAATAAGCATAGAAGATATCAAAAATCTGTAAAGGAGTGGGGGAAGATAGAAGAGATTGAAGGTGGGAGAGAAGTGTGAAAATTGTATGAATTCCAGGCATTCATGTGAGAAATCCTCAAACATTACTGTTATTAATCTCCAAAAAGAAAAGAAATATAAACATTACTCCAATCCAATACACCATGAATCTTTAAATGTAAAAATTACCTGAGTATTTCCAAGCAAGAGTATGGTGCAGTAGATATCTCTTTCTACCCTTTCTTTCATTAAAATGTTTCATTAAATAATAGTTTCTGTAGGATCTATCTCCAACCTCTGTTCTTCTTTCTAGATCTTGACTGTTTACTAAAAAGAAAGAAATAGGTATAGATGCTTCTCTTGGTCTGACAAATATAGCATGTCATAAGAGTTTTTTGAAAGAATGGACACAGTATGAAAGAGAAAGGAGCAATATGAGGCAATCCACCCAACAAGCACTAAACGTTGAGGAAAGTGGCAAACAAATTAGCCTTTATGTTTAGTTTATTGCATAGGACACACTTATAATTTGATTGTTTTATTTGGATTGTGTAAGTCAAATCAAAATTTAACTCAGTATCTTGTGTTTTTATGTGTGCAGTCTGTCAGTTCTTTTTGTGTAAACTGAAAGGTTCCATATAATAAGCTTCCTATGCTAGAATTCCTCAGAGATGGTGTACTGTTTCTGGTTTCAGTTCTCTGATGCCTAGCTTTGTGATCTTAGATTCCTTTCACTGGAGTCATTCAAGTTTACTTCATCCTGATTACGTGAAGCAGACACGACATCCGGGTAGTTTTGTAATAATAAGATACACATGCTCCCAGAAGGTCTGGGCGTTTCCATTCATGAAACAATAATGCATCCCACTTCTGTGACCTGTGAGTACAAAGCACTTTGCATATGTTGTTTGACAATGCTAACATGTATACATGTGCCATGGGTCATTAAAATTGCAAACTAAGCTTTGCACAAAGGAAGTTCATCATGGAAAAGAACATCATAAATTTCATAAGCCCAAACTACAATGCATGATGTCACAGTTAATATGAAACTGCACAAGGCCTCATGTTTGATTGGCATCCAAGCTGCTCACTGGTGAGTGATGGGTAGCTTTTTCAGCAGAAGTTGCCTCATATTCTTGTTAAAGTGTTTTCTTAAACTGGAATGGTCCATTTCCCTCTCCTGGCTCATTTCTAGTTCCAATTGATTCTCTCAGTAATTACTTATTTTTTTTTACAATAATATAGTTTTATTTGTAGTATTTCTTCATGAATAAAGAAAAAACAGAAACATTATCGCCAATTTTGTACAAAAGTCTTTACTCATGATTATTTCCTCATGACATTTGAGCAAGGTTTATAGTACAGATACTTGTGATATTTAGGAAAACACTGAGTCTTGTCCAAGTGTTTATTGCTGGAGAGTTGGGAAAGAAAAGAGAAAGAGTTGAAGATACCCACAATCTAGCTGTTTGATGGTTGTCAAATAACTATAATTTAATATGCACTTTGGAAAATTCCATATTTTTCTATTCTGAGTTAAACATCAAGACATTTTCATTTAAAACTACAAGGTTAAGACTGCTTGTAGTTTTTTAATGCAAAATGTCATTGTGTTGAAGAGAAAAGGACTACCACCCCAGCAATAGCCCACATTGATACATCATTTTTGTTCCAAGTACACAGTTTACATTAGGGTTTAAAGGGTGAGGGTCGAGGGAAAGAGAGCTTGGGGGAGCAGGAGACCCCAGCTAGATCAAGAACAGAGAGGGAGAACAAGGATTAGAAGACCATGATAAATGAAGATCACATGAGAACAAGAAGAAGCAAAGTGCTAGAGAGGCCCACCGAAATCCACAAAGATACCCCCACAATAGACTGCTGGCAATGGTCTAGAGACAGCCCGAACTGACCCACTCTGGTGATGGGATGGCCAAACACCCTAATTGTCGCGCTAGAAACCCCATGCAATGACTGAGGGATCTTGAAGCAGAGATCCACAGCTAGGCCCCTGGTGGAGCTCCAGGAGTCCAATTAGCGAGAAAGAGGAGGATCTATATGAGCGAGAATTGTTGAGACCAAAGTTGGATAAAGCACAGGGACAAATAGCCAAATGAATGGAAACACATGAACTATGAACCAATGGCTGAGGGGCCCCCAACTGGATCAGGCCCTCTGAATGGGTGAGACAGTTGATTGGCTTGATCTGTTTGGGAGGCATCCAGGCAGTGGGACCGGGTCCTGTGCTCAGTGCATGAGTTGGCTGTTTGAAACCTTGGGCTTATGCAGGGTTGCTTGGCTAGGCCTGGGAGGAGGGGACTGGCCCTGTCTGGACTGAGTCTACTAGGTTGATCTCAGTCCTGGGGGAGGCTTTGCCCTGGAGGAGGTGGGAATGGGGGATGGGCTGGGAGGAAGGGGAGAGAGGCAGGAGGGGGGAGAACAAGGGAATCCGTGGCTGATATGTAGAACTGAATGGTATTGCAAAATAAAATAAAATTTAAAAAAAAGATATTGATATACTATAGTAATTTATTATCTTAAAACACATTTGCCCTCTATCCATCCCTACCTTTCCAATAATTCCTTTCAATCACTGGTTCTATTCTTATTGCCATAATTTTACCTTTCAGGATTAGAGAGTGCGCTGGCATTTCCCATTTTCCATTATGCTGTTTATTTTTCAGTAGACATTTATGTTTCCTCAAAAGAATGAAGGGAGTCTTTGCATTTCAGCGTAGCGCTCTCTTCTTGTGTTGGGAGAAGTGCTATGAGATGGCATGTCTAGGTTATTTGTAATTGTATATTTAGGCCAAAAAAATCTAACACAAAGCAAACAATATCTGAATGACAGAAACAGCAAAAATATGCTGAGACTATCAAAGAGGATCTAAATCAATGGGGAGATGTGTTCTAAATTCATGACTAATAGGAGCTGTTCACTGCAAAGAGAAGTTTCTTGATCAAAGCTGAGGACAGCTTTTTTTCCGTCTGTATGACTTCTGAGAATAAATTAGATTTGAGTCTCATTTTTACATCTTAATATATGTTAAGTTTTCTTTCTTGTTTTTCTTGTGTACTTTATCTTGGATCTCTGGAGCTGGAATTCCTAATGGGTTTACAGAAGTATACATTTTAATTTTTCATTATATCATTTTGAATATTTTCTTCTTGATCTTTGTTATTTGTTATTTGCTTCAAATATTGTTCCTGCTTGCAACTTCTTTGGGAAACTTTATTGTACATACTACACCATTTGTAATTTTGTCACTGTTCATGGATATGGTTTTTTTCCTCAGTACTTTTTCTTTTTCTTTGTCAAAAAATTCTGTTGAAACCTCAAACGCATAGATTCCAATGTACAAATATCTGCTTCAAAGCATTATTATTTTGTGCTCCCTTATTTAATATTTTTACTCCTCTTTCCTTATATTGCTTGTCGTTGTTGAAGAATTATGGAATGTTTCTTTCTTTTGAATTTGTGTGTGTATGTGTGTATGTGTGTGTGTGTGTGTGTGTGTGTGTGTGTGTGTGTGTGAGAGATGCTGAGGATTAGTCAATTTTGATGGAGCTTCAGCCGTGTTAGACAAGTCCTGAACCACTGAGAGAAATCACCATTCACACTTACATGGTCTTGATGTTGTCTTATAACCTTTTATTTAAGGGACTTTAGGACAGTAATTTTAAATCCTTTTTATTACAGTTCTGACCATTCCAAAATCAGAACATAATATGAGTTTGATTTTGCCGGTTGTTCAATATTTTCAAACTATGTTTTTTGTCTTTCTGTAATGCCTTATAATTTATTTACATCATGATCAGGTATTATTTATCAAGTGAAGTAAATATAATTTCAGTCTCATGGCGGCCATGTTTAGAGTAAGGAAACACTCTATACTTACAGTATTGTTCAAGTCCTGGAGAAGTCCCATAAAAGACCACCATCCATGAACACAATCAACAAGAGTGCTGATTATCTCAAAAAAGATTCCAGGATACTTTGGCAGACCATTCTACACAAAGGCAAAATGGCAAAGACCCAAAGAGGGATCTGTGGGTTCCTTGTAAGCATAGCTAAGGGAAGTTCCTAGAGCAATTAGGTCATTGTGGATATTTTTGGCTTAAGCAAGTGGAAATCATATCAGTATTGGCCAAGGCTAGCCAGGAGCTGGTTAAGGCTACAGCTTTTCCATTTTTGGAAAAGCTTAGAGAAATCCCAGGTTCTGTCCTTGAGCAGCTGTGGAAGCTGGCTGACTGGCCTAGTACACACTGACTGTGTGAGCTGGCTCAGTGGCCCAGGCCTGGTATGTCCTGTCTCCCTAGTCCCTGTGGTTACCGGCACCGGTGATTAATTGTCTTTTGTTCGTGGCCCCCTCAAAAACTGCTTGTTCAGTGTCAGGAAACTGAAACTGAGGCCTGATCTCTAAGAGAAGACTGAGCAGCCTGTTAATGGCGACTGCTCTGTCCTCTCAGTATCAAGTCTCGGTCACTTTGTAAGCTATGAAGGGCACTTCTGGACCACAGCATTCACAAGTGCTCTTCAACTCTTCTTCAGTTCGGTATAGACAGAACATGGTGGTGAGAGCTGATTACTTCACTTCTCCCAGGATAATTAGGTTCTGAAAACAAAAGCAATTTTTTTTAGGCTCAGTTAAAAGAGTTCAAGCTCAATTGAAAAAGGCCTGAATTGTTTTCTTCTCCTGTTGTGAGATGTGAAGGAGATTTTTCTGTGCTATCCACGGTGAGGACATAGTAGAGATTCTAGTGGGGACACAAGAGTGTGTTGTCTGATTGGAGGACATAATATACATATCTGTGCATATATATCATAAACCTGTCTTTTTGAGCTTTCCCCATTCTGTCAATTACTTGGTGCTGTTTCCTGAGCAGGATCCTGTTTATAAGTTGTGCTTTTGGCAATTCATATTTGTATTCTGATAGACTGAAAGAATCTCTAGTCACCCCAATTTAGGAGGCAGAATTTGGATACAAGACCTCATTTATTTAATAAAATGTGTTTGTTCATTTTTTTTAAATTTATACTTGTATGAGGACTTCTGGGGTCTGTACATGTCAGCTTGAACGTCAGAATTCAGAACGCTTCTATATATGTGTTTGTCTTAGATGTTTCATGTAATATAAACCAATTTTTCTTCTTTCTCTTAAAATAAGATATACAAAACATTATAGAAATAATGATTTTAATCACTTAAGCTATTTGAGGAATATGTTTTCTTATGTACTTGATGAAAAGTCATTTTTTTCACAGTGATGGGGAGAATTAGAGCTTATTTACTGGCATTCTACAAATGCCAAATTGCTATATTTTGCAGACATTAGTTAATCTTTCATTCATACTGTGGATGAAATGTATGTCATTAGAGGCCTTTTTGTTTGGAAAATGAAACCCTGTGGTATTAAAAGCATTGATCAGCATGGGATGCATTTACAATATTTTATTTTTAACAGGAGTCATAAAGTTGCACAATTGTACTTGAATTTGTATTAATGTTAGTTTATTTTTAACAACCTCTGAAAATAAGTATGGATGGAAATAAAATTATTTTTGAATGATATTAATTACAAATAAAATGCAGGCTAAACTAACCTACATAGTTGAATTATAAGCATGAAAACAAAAAATACAATTTGACTAAATGTTTACTTACTAAATGTTCTTTTCATTTTCAATTATATACATGATTTTGATTTGGATGCCTGGTGGAGATATTCACAGGAACAATCTATAGGCTGCTATCTTTAAAGAGAAAAAATATGATATTTATTAAGTTTTGTGCTTCCTTTTTCCACAAATTAAAATAAAAAGGAAATAATATAGTGGTTATATAGGCTTGTTAGTCAACAATTATTTAACTTTCATATAGGTTATAAATTTTCAATGTTGATTTTCTATGTTTCATGAGTTTTAAAAAAAGTAATCTTGCACAGATCTTTTAAACAGCCACTATTTCAACAGATGGTTTATTCAAATAAGTGCTTCCTAACCTATCTTTCTATAAAAAGGCTCTGAGAAACTTGAGCCACATATTAGTTTAAATTAGAATAAAATTTTAAAATAATAAAAAAATCATTAATTAAAGCTAACTTAAAAGCTTCATGACAGTTCCATATTAAATACAACAGCAGTTTAAAATGACTATAGAGATTTCTTTTTTCAAAAGAAGATGCTTGGAATACCATCGAAAATATGGTATTCCATATTTTTGAATACTGCTCCAGAATAAAACATAAATAAATAAAATGTGACTAAGAACACTGTGTGATAAATGTGATAAAAATGTGACTAAGAACATTGTGATAAAATCAGTTTCTGAATATGCTCCTTTTAAAGTTTTTTTTTTTTAACTATGATTTATATTGAACCCAGGGTGTTGAGCAATAGTACTCCACTCTTCTGCTACTGACCTGCAGTTTTAGCTTGTCAATGAACTTATATGAGTCTAATAACAATGCCTTCATTGCAAACACTTCTCTATTCTGGCTTGTAAATAGATGCAAAACTGTATTCAATGTCTACTTTTTTATTTTCAAAGACATAGACTACAACTCAATTAAAGTCACCTAATGATAAGGATTTTATTTTATTATTATTATTATTATTATTATTATTATTATTATTATTATTATCGGTTTTCGAGACAGGGTTTCTCTGTGTAGTTTTGGTGCCTGTCCTGTATCTTGCTCTGTAGACCAGGCTGGCCTCGAACTCACAGAGATCCGCCTGGCTCTGTCTCCTGAGTGCTGGGACTAAAGGCATGAGCCACCAACACCTGGCTATGATAAGGATTTTATGTGTAGTGGTAAAATATAAGGTGTCCATTTGGGGGAGTGTGTTCACATGTCCACAGATACACCTGTGTATGACATGTGTGGAGGTGAGAGGAAAGACTCAGGTTTCATTTCCCAAGAGCTCTTCACATTGCTGTTGGAGACAGGATCTCTCTCATTGACCAGGAGCTTGTCACATAGCGGAGAATTGCTGGACAGTAAGCTCTTGGGTGTTCCTGTTTCTACCTCACCCACACTGGGATGAAGCACACTTGCCGCTCTGCCTACAAAACAAAACAAAACAAACAAACAAAAACTGGAAAACATCAAATTCAGATCTTTGTGTTCGCAAGGTAAGCACTTCACCTAGTGAGCGTTTTAATTAAAAATATTTAATATTAGTTTAAATGATGTATGTATATAGACACATGCATGCCACAGTGCATTTGTGAGCAACAGATAATTTTTCAGATTCAGATGTTTGATTCTACCTTTATCTAGGTTCCCAGGAATCTAAGTTTTATTGTCAAATTCAACAACTGCTTTTACCTTCTGGGCCACCTCACTGATCCAGAGATGTCCATCCAGTTTTACAGAAAGAACTAATTTGTAGACTCAAAACCAAATGTATATTCACTACTGACTGATGGATGCAGCCAGTGTTTTTAAATGTAGAATTATGAATAATTTGTTTGCAGTGATTTAAAAAGATGGCTGAAGGAAACAAGGAAGCATGGTATATACTGGCTGGGATGAATTTCTTTCTTACCATAAAAATGCATATGACATGATACAATTTCAAATCAATCCTACACAATGACAAGGAAGCTACCAATGTTGCCAGTTAAATAGTACATCTAGAAACAAGACTACCATGCTGGTAATTATTCACAATAACTCATGACAGTCAATAATAATTTCATTATCTGATGTTGTACTTAAAATCAATTGAAATATTTATGGCAGATGACGTTTTATGCATTTATTTACTTCATGAAATTTGACATTAAGTTTTCTTATAAAGTTTTAAAGAGACAGTTTATTCACAATAACAAAATACATAGTTCATCTTAAAAACTGAACAGATGTTTTTAAGGAGTAAATTGCTGAACCACTGATGAAAGTATATATTAATTTATAAATGGACAAACACAATTTTTGGTAAAACTCCATTCTGAACCTCTTTTCTGTGCTTATTATTATTTTGCATTTAAATTTGATTTTATTTATGTGAGTATAATTAGGGTTCCTGAGTGTATGTGTGTATTTCATATATTGTACTAAGAAGAAAATCGTAATATCAGAAAGTTAATTAGGTATATTTGATACAGAATTAACAGCCTTAATATTTAAGTAAATAACTTTAGCCAAATAGCATTGAATTTGATCCAGCATAAAATTTATAATGGTGATGTAAATATTCCTTTCAGCAAAGGAGAATTTAAATGTTGGCATAATTTTACAGCAATCAAGATTCAAACTTAAAATGAGCCAACAAATTACTAAAAATTCTGAACAAGCCAATGAAAATTGAAAATTGTGTTAAGACACCTGGCAGAAAGGAAATCAGACAAGAATTTAAAAAGTCACCAAATTGTGAGATAACATTATGCAATTATCTTTCTCACTGCAGAATTACTAAGTTTATACATTTTTCCAAAGAATAAACTTTTGTTTTGATCATTTTCCATAGCGTATGCATGCTTACTGTTCCATTAAACTCTGTTACCTTTAGAAGTCCTTTCTTTGTTCTATATAGCAAACAAATAAAATTATTCATAGCTGTGAAGGCACAAGGCATATAATTATCTACTATGTACGAAATTTTCATAAAATCAATGGTTTAAAACGGCATCATTTTATAAGGAGACAATTTCGTAAGTCAGAATTGTGGAGTCCAGCACCACTGGGGTCTTGGTTTAGTGTCCTACAAGACTGAATTGGACTCTGGTTGACAACTAGGTTGTTACTGCTGCTATATCTGGTGGTGGCGGGGTCCCCAACCTCCTCCTGCTCCTGCTCTTCTTCCCCATCATCTTTTCCCATCCCCCCTCTTCTCCCTCAGTCCTCCTGTTCATTCCCTGTTCAGGCCTCTTCCCTGTTTCCTTCTCCTTGCTTCTTCTTTACAGGCTGGCTGCTTCCAATAACTTCAAATACTTGAGTTTTGATGGATAATGATTCTTCCCTACTGTTGTGCATTAGCACAGCCACCCTTGGAAATGGCACAGGAACTTCTTGAAAATAAATAACAAATAAATAACAAATAAATAAGTAAATAAATAAATATATCGAATATGCATCACTTTTACTTTAGAAATTTATTTTAACTGACATATATAATTCTGTATATTTATGAGAGAGTGTGTGAAAATTGACATGTATACAATAGACATTCAACAAGACCAGTCATTCCATCTTAAATATGGTTTATAAATCTCTGTGATATTCAGTACTGGCACAATGAACGTTTCCATTTACTTGCTGAGTGGCATTTCCAGGTCATCAATGGCTCCAAAGACTATGTTCTACTTGCTAAACGATTTTTGATCTTACAGCGACAAGTCCTCCTCTCCGACTTTTCAGTCTTTGGGAATTTCTGGAGGCATTCCCTCGGACATCTGATGTGAGTGTCAGCAAGATTGCTCAGGGGACAAGGGAGCTCGCTGCCAAGCCTGATCACCTGAATTTCATCCTAAGACCCAGAAGGTTGAAGGAGAGAACAGACTGCCATATGTCTGCATGAGCTACTCCCATGCATGTGCACACACACACACACACACACACACACACACACACACACAC
>CABHPQ010127389.1:0-17582 GCA_902168405.1 Peromyscus aztecus | reverse complement strand
ATTTTTTTCATGAACTAGTGATATGTTCTCTTCTATGACTTTTACGGTATAGATAGCGAACCACTACTCTCAATCTACCATGTGATCAAGAGGGTAAACTAGTGTGTAGATGTTCTTAAGTTAAGAGTATTAGAAGTATTTTTTAGTTATGTTGAGTCTGTGACAACATAAAGCCACTAGAATTGAAGACAATCTATATGTTGGTTGTTCCTTTTTCTTCAGTGCTGTACTCAGATTGGCATTGACCAAATACTTCAGAAACATAACCAAAATTCCTCTAACTCATTCAGTTGTGTAATTAGAAGCATTTGAATCACACTGAAAACTTTGGCAAGATCAAATCAACTTATCAATTTATGTATGAGCACTCACAGTCCTTTGGATGTCTTTGAAATTGCTGCGTTTTTAAAATTGACAAATGGTTTGGGTGTTAAAATTGCAACCCCACATACACTGCTTACAATTTTATGTTCTGAGCAAATTGTCATCATTCGTATTTCTGGAAATTTGAGAAGTCCTAATTTAGATGTTGTTTTTCTTTCTTTCTTTCATCTTGCTTAGATTTCTAGCCTCATTTGAAATGAGGCTCCATCTTCTGAAGAAGAACTTCTAGGACATCACTGAGATTTTGATCTCTGTCCTTTTAGCTGGTCTAGGGCCAAAGAACTATTTCTTCTGCATTTCATTTTAAGCAAGGTTCAGCTCCTTCTAGATTCTGGAGAATTTGGGAGATAAATACAAAAGCCCTGGCTGAGAAATCTGAATATGCTTCTTTTCCACCACATCAATTTTGGGTGAGTTATTTATTTCTTTAATTTTAATTCTTATTTAACAAAATTGGCAAAATATTCCTTAGTCTACTCTCATTGCTGGGTTGTTGAAATCAAGAAATGAGGGTTTGGGATATAAACAAGGCTCTGAACAGAATGAGAGGCAATAACACACAGCAACAGCAAGGATCCCTGGAGGCTTAGTTATTTACAACAAAGAGCATGCTGGGCTGTTCCTGAGTCAGCTTTCATCCCAAACACTCACTTCACACCTGAGTAAGCAGCTCAAGTAATGTTAAAAGGATTAAACCATGCACGTAGGGAGGACATTGTCTGTGAATAGTAGGAACTGAACAACCTCCAAACAGAGAGAGATTACACAAAACAAAGTTACCTTTGGCCAATGGAGAAATGCTCCAAATTCTCTGTACTAGAGAGCAAAATCTTTACACAGAAAATAGGAGTCCAAACCTTGACCTTGTGTCTTAGGTGGAGCAAGGCTTTCTGCAGATTAATAAAAGCCTTTCCTATATCACCCTGCACAGGGGTGATGTAAGTGTTGGTAAAATAGACCCACTGAAACACTGAGCATGTCTCTCCAAGTGGAAATGTGTCCTATTCATTGTAATGTTGCACTTCCATGTAAATGAGGCTGCCAGGGATCAGTATAGCACTGAGACATTAACAGTATATTTTTCTTGGCTGGGGAAGTGGCTCAGTTGGTAATGTGTTTGACTACCATGCATAAGGTCCTGGGCTCGATACCAGTACTATAAACAAACAGACAAAACCCTCAGACATAATTTCTCTAAACTAAACTTTTATTCATTTTATAACACATGGCTTCAAAACATATTATTAAGCAAAATGGAAAAGAAGTTATGAAAACTTTCCAAAACTCCACAAATATAGTGAGAGTTAATTATGTTTCTGTAAGAATTAATATTGATTCAAAAAACTATAAAATAAATATAAGAATATGGAGCTCTTTCATATGATAGTCATTGGAGAGATGTGACTACTGAGCATGCAGTATGTGGTCAATTCAAATTGAGATAGGTTCTAAGTGTAAAATGCTACGTTAGATTTTAAGGACAATATTTACAAAGAATACAATTTCTAGCAATATTGAACAGGTACTAGAAAAATAATATTGTGGATCTTCTGGGTTAGATAAAATATATTATTAAAATTGATTTTTATGCCTTGCTTTATTTTCTAATGTAGTTAATAGAAAGTTTAAAGTTAAATATGCAGTTCTACTTAATTTTTATTAGACAGTAGTCATGTGGAGAATTTAAATACCACCAGTGTAAGCTTGATTCATTGAACATTTCTAATTATATATCAGCTTTGTGTTTCTAAACTGAAACAAAAATGAAAATTTTGCAGACACATATGAAGTACTAGGTTTCATGGAGAATATTAATGTAAAGATGCTTCTTAACACAGAGTGGGCTTGCAACCTGCTAAGTCCATAATAAGTTAAAAATACTTTAATATACCCAAAATACTAAAAATCGTGGCTCAGCAGCACATTCTACTGCAGAATATAGCTGACTTTCCATTCTGATTTCACGGCTAACTGAGAGCTGAGGCTACTTCCACTGTCTAGCATCCTGGGAGAGCATTATAAAGTATGGAAGCATAGCTTATAGTTTAGATAAAAAAGACTAAAAGTTCAAAATTTATTTTATAAATTATACTAAATATTCTTCCTTTTATACCATGGTAGAATCAATAAATTGTTAAATCCAACTAGGTAAGGGGAACAGTGGTCATTTGCTCCAAAGGCAAAAATAAAAGTAAAAACAAATAAATAAGAAAATAATCCAAATATATTCCCCCAAATGTATTCAAGTGGCTCTATCATTCTAAATGGTCCTGTGATCATGCATATGAGACACGTATGGGCAAATAATGTCCATAAAATGCACATCCACCCAAGTATACCTTTGATTCTTTATTTTATTTTGTTTCTGTGGCAGGATCTCACTATGTAATTCAAGCTAGTCTATAACTCATATTTCTTCAATCCCTTCCTCTCATATTCTGAGATTACTGGCATGTGTCACCACAGCTAGTTTATTCATTTTAAGTCACCTTGATACCTTCTAGCTCTGAGGCCTTGATGATAATAATAACAGAGAACAAGCTTCCAGATCAGAATACGTGTAGGCTACATCAGGCTGAGTCAAATCAGGCCCCCGATGACAGTGTACCTGCAGTTTCGAGTTACCTAGGAGAACTGGCAAGCACTTAATTTCTCAATAGATAGCAGACTTCATCTGTCACATTCACTGTCAGGTATAGTAAGCGTGAGCTCTGAGAAAGACCCCAAGTGAGCAAACAAGAGGGCAGCAGTTTGGAACAAGGTTCTGTAGGGTGGACTTCAGTATCTTGAAAACCTGGGCTCAGAACCTGGTTCTACTTGTGATAGAGCATAAGCAGCTTCCTCAGTTTCTATGAGCCTCAACATTCTTACTGTAAAACAGGCCCAATAATAACAAATTTCATATAGTCCTTACGGAGGATGTAGCACAAGCTTGAGTATAGAACAATAACTAAAAAGAAAAAGAGTGAGAGATTCATATACTGATTTTTTGTTGCTGTTATTTTATTCATTTTTTGCTTTTATTGAAATAGATTCTTTCCTCATACATTATATCCCAATTATAGTTTCATTTCTCTCTGTTCTTCCCAGTTCCTCCCTATCTCTCCTCCCCTCCAGACCTACTCTCTGTCTTTCATTAGAAAATAATAGGCTTCTAAGAGATAACAACCAAACATGACAAAATAAAATATAACATGATGTGGTGATATTGTGTCCCCCAAAATATTGTGCACCCTAATAAACTTATCTGGGGTCAGAGAACAGAACAGCCACTAGATATAGAGGCCAGAAAATGGTGGCACATACACCTTTAATTCTAGCATTCTGGAGGCAGAGATCCATCTGGATCTCTGTGAGTTCAAAGCCACACTGGAAACATCCAGTCATGGTGACTCACGCCTTTAATCCCAGGAACTGATGATGGAAAGCAGAAAGGTATTTAAGGCGTGAGAACCAGGACCTAGGCTGGTTAAGCTTTTAGGCTTTTGAGCAACAAACAGTTCAGCTGAGATTCATTCTGAATGAGGACTCAGAGGCTTCCAGTCTGAGGAAACAGGATCAGCTGAGGAACTGGTGAGGTGAGGTAGCTGTGGCTTGTTCTGCTTCTCTGATCTTCCAGCATTCACCCCAACACCTGGTTTAGGTTTGTTTTTATTAATAAGACCCTCTAACAATTCATGCTACAACATGATAAAGCAAAACCCATCGCACCAAGGCTGGACAAGGCAGAAGGAAAAGAGCCCCAAGAGCAGGCATAAGAATCAGAGACCAACTCATTCACACACTCAGGAGTCCCATACAAATACTAAGCCGTAAGCTGTAATATATACTCAGAGGATCTGGTATAGACCCACATAGGTTCGATGTTTGCTGCTTTGTTCTCTTTGAGTTCATATCAGCCTTGCTCAGTTGATTCAGAGGGCCTTGTTCTCCTGGTGTCCTCCATCATCTCTGGCTCTTACACCCTTTCCACTTCCTCTTCTGCCAGGTTCCCTGAGCTCTGAGAGAAGGGATTTGATGGAGACATTCCATTTAGAGCTGTGTGTTCCAAGCTCTCTCTGTCTCTGTCTCTGTCTCTGTCTCTGTCTCTGTCTCTGTCTCTGTCTCTGTCTCTGTCTCTCTCTCTCTCTCTCTGTGTGTGTGTGTGTGTGTGTGTGTGTGTGTGTGTGTGTGTATGTGTGTGTATGATGTCTGGCTGTGGGTCTCTGCATCTATTCCCATCTGCTGCAGGAGGAAGCTTCTCTGATGATGACTGAATAAGGTACTGACCTATGAGTAGAGCAGAATATCATTAGGAGTCATTTTATTTATTATTTGTTTTTAGACTAATAGTGTTTGGTTTTACCCTAGGTCTCTGAGCTGTCTAGTCTCTGGTTCTTGGCCACCCAAGCAGTGTCAGGTATGGGGGGACCTTAAGTCAAATGAGGGAGGGAATGCAGGGGAAGATAGCTGGAATTAAGGGGCATTTGAGGGATGATATGGAAACCTAGTTCAGATATATTCCAGCTGTCTCCACCACATTCCCTCCCTCAACTTTCTCTCTCTCCTTTTTCTCTGCTTGATGTTCCTATTCCAGTCCCCACCCAGCCCCAGTCCACCCATAAAATCTATTTCCTGCTCCTAGAAAGATCCATATTCCCCAGTCTCTTCTCTTATATCTAACCACTGCATCTATGGATTGTAGGTTGGTTATCATTTATTTAATGGTGAATAGAAAGATAAATACTGTATTTATTCACTTATATGTGGATATTTTTATTCTTTTGAAGCAGAATCTCTCTGTGTATTTTGGGGTAGTTTGGCATTTACTGTACAGGTCAGGCTGGTCTTGAACTTGTGGTAATCTTCCTTTTCTCCTTCTTAAAAACTGAGATTATAGTATTGACACAACGCCTGGAAATATTGTTATTATTTTAGGAGTCACATATAGTAAAAGATCAAGAGAATTTTTTAGTGAGAAGAAATAAGGACACAAAACAAGAAATGGAGTGGTATTTTAGGATCACTGCAAGCCAAGGGGCGGCTGAGAGGAACCTGTGCAGGTAGGAAGTGGTCATAACACTGAAAACCTTTGAATGACATGGCAGAGAGCTCAAAATTTCTGAAGCAGTGGATAGTCTTTGAGAAGTTGTGATAAGGAACACCTTTGAAATCTGTAATTGAAAGGAAGATTTATGTCGTAGGCATGTGGTCCTACATCATAGTAATGAGTTTGAGGAGATCAAAGTCTTAGCAAAATGTGATAATTAGGAGGCTATGGCAGAGAAGTGGTGGTTTAGAAGTCAAGTTCAGAGATGGCATACTCACACACACATTCATGATGAAATTAGTGAAAGTTTGTGATTCATTTTAATTGGAAAGGGGAAATAGAGTATATCAAAGTGTTTAATATATCACTAAAGCTTTTTACCTTGAGTAAAAGGAAGATGCCATTGTCTATGACAGAGAAAACAAAGAATTAATTAGGAAGAGAGAAAATGAACAGGGAGGAAGAGATCAATTTGGATATGCGGAGCCCCAATGTTTTCATGGGGCATCTGACCATACAGGTTTAGAAGGAACTTTGTTACTAGGACCTCCAACAAAGGAGGGATGAAGGCATTGATTTGTAACTCATTTGCATGGTTTGAGGCACAAACATAAATGTGATACTCAAAGGAAAAGATGACAATCTAGGAAACTAAGTCAGTAAAATCAGAAGAAAAAAAACAAAACAAACAACAGAGTCTGATGTAACAGAAATGTGTGGGAAAAAGTTTTAAAGAAAACAGTTTTGTCTAAGTAACAAGATAACAAAAATATCTACCAACAATGGAGATGATATTGAAAATGTAGGAAAGAGAAAATATAAATTGGGGAAAACTGTTCCAAAAGAGATGAGAGACATTAGCGTCATGATAACACTGAAGAGGGTTTGTCTAGGAAAAGACGGCGAGAATACTATCCTTTGAATGTGGAGGTATCGATAATGGATGCAGCTCTGCTGTAGGGTGAGGCATATTTGAAAGTTTTCAGGAAAGCAATGCAGTCACCTTTTGAAAATGAGGATCTTTGGGTCAGATTGGAGTTTTGAGGAGAGTGATGACAGGTTAGAATGATTTTTGAGAATTTCTAAGGAGAAGAGAATTAAAGAAACATTGGATGGGTGTGGTGATATTTTATTTGTGCTGAAATGTGGTGATATTTTATTTGTGCTTTAATAAATAAAATTTGCCTGGAGATCAGAGGGAAAAGGCCAGCCATTATAAGTAAACAAAAAAGTTAGGCTTGTAGCACATGTCCTTAACCTTATCACTTAGCAGACAGGGTCTCTGTGTGTTCAAAGCTACACTGGAAACAGAGCCAGGTGTGGTGGCACATGCCTTAATTCCAACACTAGTTAAGCATGGATGTCTAGAGGTCTGTACAGACAGACAGAAAGTGACAGAGCTGTGTAGGAAGAGGAAGTGATGTAACTGGACAGAGAGCAAATCAGAGGGCAGAACAGCAAGGCATATGTGCTTGGGTAGACAGGAAGTAACTCGCATTTGGAAGCTGCAGAGTGGTGAGGTAAGGTTGGCTGGTGGCTCTCCCTAATTCCCTGATCTCTCTAAGGCATTCACCCCTATATTTGGCTCTGTGTTTTTTGTTTAATAAGACCATTTAGAAATTCATCTACAGATGGGTCTGGCTAGGTGCACAACTTTCCCCAGTAGCTCTTGGCAGGCTCACCAGGATGCCACAGTGTGGATCACATGGCTAAGTGTTCAGTAACTGGATTTAGTAGCACAGGGCATCATGGAGCTCAGGTTCTGGTGAGAGACTTGTTAACTGGAAAAGCCTGGAGGCTCTGGGCAAGTGAAAAAGTAAGGTTACATAGAGCCTAGAAATGCAGGCCAAAGAGAAGCAATAAAAAGTTGATTGTCTCTGTGATTTAAAATAATGGAGGATGGATATAAAATAACTGAATGGATATAACAGTGTGACAAAAATAAAGTCAGTTATGGGTTGATTTAGAAGCATTTTGGTGGATAATGCCAGGTCTGTGGTGTTAATGAGACTATAGCTGATTGAAAGGAAGTACATACGCAAAGAAAGGCCTTGGTGTTGGTTTCTCCACATGGCTGTTTGATAACCCAGGCAGTAGTTCAACAGGAGGGAGAGTTAAAGTGTAAGCTACACAGCCCAAGCACCAGGACCATGAACATGCAGCCAGGAAAGCAGAATACAACAGAGATAAGTCCCCAGTGTCACATGACCTTAAAATATGGATAGAGTAAGTTAAATGACATTTCCTTCAAAGCCATCCATGCACCAGTCTCTAGAGCCAGTAACTACATGGCTTTACATGCTAACACAAATAATGTTTCCTGATTGAATAAACTAAGAGATGTGAGAGGGGAATATTATCCTGGGTTTTCTAGGTAGACCTGGTGTACTTCCCAAGATCCTTATAAGAGAGGTGAGAGAGTCAGAGCCAAAGATAAAGAACTGATGAAAGAGGCAGAGGTAAAATGATGTGGAACCATGAACCAAGGAAAGGAGGTGGCCTCTAGAGGCTCAAAGAGACCAGGAAATAGATTTGTTCCAGACCCTACTGAGGGAATGCAGTCATGCCAACACTTTGATTTTTAAGGTTTCTTATGTGTACAGATTATAAAATATTACACACATGCTTTGGGGGTTTTGCTCTTGTTGTTGTTATTTATTCTGAGAAATGATCTCATGTAGCCCAGGCTGACCTTGAACTCCTGATACACCTGCCTCTAGCTCTCAAGCTCTGCGATTACAGGCATGTGCCATGGTGCCTGCCGTCCATGTTGTTCTAATGCATTGAGTTTGTTACAGCAACTATTGGAAACTTTTGGGATTGGTGTTGTTCAAACTCACACAGGCAGTAATAAAGGTCCTTTGAAGACACCATCACCACATTTACTGGAAGAAGTGTGCCAAAGCAGAGGTATAATAGTTATGCTCTTCATTGCTATGGCCCACAGTTTGCAGGTACAGTCCATTCTGGCAGAGAAGGCATGACAGCAGGGCATGAGGCCATTGGTCATATTGCACTTCTAGTGAGGAAGCAGACAAGGATAAATATGGGTGATCAGCTTGCTTTTCCCTTTTATTCAGCCCAGGAACCCAGTCCACTTCACTGAACCTAATTTAGAAACTCCTTCATGGACGGGCCCAGAGGTTCACGTCTAGGTGATTCTATATCCTGTCAAATTGAGAATCAACATTAACTGTCACAGGAGGGACCATTTTAGTGATAAAGAGGCATACCCAGAAAGGAGTGTTTCCTGGCTGGGTAGAGTGATAGAACTCCCAGAGTAAGTAAGAATGATTCAGCTCCAAGCTCTGTCTAGGGACTCAGACAAGACAGCTTTCGGTGACCTCTTACAGTCAGTCTTATTTATCAGATTCCATGGCTCTTTCAAGTAAGATTTTTCCCCCCTGGGATTTCTCCTACATAAAATTTAATTTTTTACTCTCTTTCTCTATGTTAAAACAAAAGAAATATTTTTACTGTCTAACTGAAACAGTCATGGAAGAAAACTTTTCTTTCTGCTAATTAGTCTTATGGATCACCAGATACTTTGATTACAGAGCTCACCACCTTCTTGAATGTGTGGCAGGCATGGGAAGAAAGAGGTGTGAGTTGTGGAAAAGTTAGGGTCATTGACACAAGAGGCAGTTCTATGCAGAGAGGAGCAAGAAGTTCACAGCAGGAATCTGGTTATCTACACAAATGTCCAAGTTGGAGGTACAGGGCATCAGAGAGAAGCAGGAACTTGAGTTTGCTCCCTTTTGAGTCCACTACTGTCTTTCTTCCCAGAGCAAGAACTTCTCCCAAAGCATGAGTTTTTTTGTTCAGTGATCACAGCAAATAGGCAAATTCAGCTAGAGTAGGGGACAAAAGAGGACATGGAATGTAGTAGTTCCTGACAGGCTGCCATTTACACCGAAGCTGTAATAATGAAGCCAGAGAAGCCCGTATAAACAAGAAATACACTATTACTAATTGAGCTTGATGTGGTAAGTTCCAAGAATCTATGCTAAGTTGTTTCTAGTCTACAATACTAATGACTTTCTAGGTTAACTTTAAAGTATGTACATCTGTCAGATAAAGATAAAGCTTAGGGAATTTAGGAGTCTATGTAGAAACATACAACTTAAAATATTCCATAAATAGAAATTAGTGTGGAGAAACCTCAAAAAGCTAAAAATAGATCTACCTTATGACCCAGCTAAGCCGCTTCTTAATACATGTCCAAATGACTTGATATCTGATTACAGAGATACCTGCTCAGTCATGTTCAAGGTTATTCTAATGTAAGCAGCCTAGATGTCCATCAGCTGACAAATGCATAATGAAAATGTGGTATATATACACAGTAAACCTATGCACAGCAATAAAGAAAAATGAAATCATGAAGCTCACAGGTAAGTGAATAGAAATGGAAAATGTAGAAATGGAAAATGTCATACTGAATGGGGTAACTCAGACCCAGAAGGGCAAATGTTACATGTCTCTTATTTGTGGACTACAGATCTGGATCTTCAGGTTTGAGTGTATAACTTGGTGTAACTGTAGAAGTGGGGAATGTAGAAAGGCACCATTGAGAAGGAAGGTAGAAGGAGCTCTAGAGAGGGGGATTGTAGGACATAGGTGCTATGAAGTGGGGAGAGGAAAATGCAGGGAACACTTAGCTGAGAAGTGGGAGGAGAAAAAATCACAGAGAAGAGAGGGAGACTACAGGGATAAATAACAATAAAGATGTTTGGAGAAGCCATAGGGAAACATTATTTTATAAGCTTACTTAAAAATACATACACAATCACATGCACATATTTAGTCTTAATGCAGTTACCTCACACAGTAGGATAATGCTCCCTACCCCAGGAGCCATAGGCCAGCAAATAGAAACCCCAACCCTAGGCAGAGGATACATCCCTTTGAGTTGTTGGTCAGAGGGTCAAAAAGACCCTCAAAATAACACTAACTATTGCTGTTTCTCTCTGATTGCCTGCCAGAACATGAAGGTAAGACACTACTTTCGAAGATATCACACACTTCAGTCACAGGACTTCAAGAAATTGAGCAGATTCTGACATGGAAGCCTCCCCGGCAAGGGATAGCTCTTACAGTAGCAGTGGGTATAATGCAAACTTCCAAGAGAGAAAATTAATCAACATCCCTACCTAGCTATAAAGCCTAAAACCCCCAACAATGACAGGACTGCCAAGACGCCTCCAGTGTGATAATAGTGACACATCTCTTGGGATAAGCAACAGCTGTCTAATTGGAACTAAATCCCAATCACCTGGAGAAAACATACCTGGCACCATAAACTTAGCTCAGAACCTGTGTAGAAGTTCTAAGTCCTAAATGAGAACTTATTATTACCATATTTGTGATAGTTTGAATGTGAATGGCTCCCATAGGCTTCTATGTTTGGTTGTCTGTTCCCCAGGGGAACAGGGGAAAGAGTGGTAGAGGGAACATGGGAGGGGTGGAGAGGGGAAAGAGTGGAAATGAGGCAAATACATTATACCTAGGTATGAGATCTTCAAATTAAACAAAAGATATTCCATAAATATTTGAGACAAGTCTCAAAGCACTGGATTGAAGATTCCAAATCCCCAGATACATGCTCTCTTGATTTCCACCTTATTGCCCCTCAACAGCCTCAACATAAGCTGGAACATAAGTGGAACTCACCACTGCAAACACCATCCTAGAGAAATCTCCTTGTAAAGCTGATATATGAAGTCACAGGCAGTTACAGAGTTCTAGTTCAACATTCAACACATATCCAGATGATGGACATTGATGTTTCCTCTTAGAAACACGGGCAGATCTTTTATCACCAAGTAAAATGTGCCTATAATCTCTCTGGGTTCTATTATTTCTGGTTGGCATAGCTCAAATCACACAGCTTCAGTTTCTAATTTAATGGAACATTAAACATCCATTTCTGTTTCCTAAATTACACAGTGCCTGTTATCTATAGAGCTTACATGCAAAGTGTTTAACTGGAAAATGGAAATAAAAATAAGAAATGGGTGAGTGGCTGATATCAAGACTCCTAAGTGATCCTATAATATTATTAAGTCTAGTAGGTAATGAGTGATAAAACTTTTTATTAATTTTAAAATTAAGATTTGTTTCCTTTAGCTAATGAGGTTCTCATTTATCTTGTGTGCTCCAAACCGGTGCTTCAGGATACATCCCAGTCTTATAGATTGTGATGTGTTGATACCTTCCTCTCTCTCCCTCTACCTTTTCTCCCCTCCCTCCCTCAATACTACAATACAGATAGCAGAAGACACAGACTCTCATAGTTAACTTGTTCAGCAGGAAAGAATTTTGTCAAATACATTTTAAAATTCCACTAAAAAAGAGAATATACATAATATAAAAGCTTCCTTTTGCTGAGGATATTCAAAAGATATAGCTTCTTCTTTTTATTGATTTTAAACATATGGAAAATGTGTTTAAAGTTCCTTTAGACAGATTCAGAAATGCAAGCAGGTACCTGGTAAGATGAATGCATGGATCTTCCTATAGTGAAAATAGTCTGTCATTTAATTTTATTAGTTGTTTATTAAAAAACATTTGGGTGTAACAGCTTCTCTCCTTTCACACCACATACATATTAGGTCAGGTTGCCATCCCAAAAGATCCTGACCCTCTCTTTCCACATAATGAAAGCTAGGTATGTACCCATGCATGCATGCCATTTTTGGGATCAGCCTCTTCCATTGGAGAGCATCCACATTTCTTCCATGAGCAAAGTATCACATGGCTTTCCTTAAGCTTTGGTGGCTATGAATTGTAAGGGCATTGCTCATCATTCTCTGTTCTACTAATGATTTCATCGAGGCTGCTATTCCAAGGAGAACTTTGGCTCATCGCTGTGCCTTTTGGCTTCTTCTTGTTTTATTTACTTTTATTTCCTATATCACCCAGCACCCCACACCGTATACTCAGGCTTTCCAAGCATAAAATTATTTCCACATTTTTTTTTGATTTTTCAAGACAGGGTTTCTCTGTGTAACAGTCCTGGATGTCCTGGAACTCACTCTGTAGACCAGGCTGGCCTTGAACTCACAGAGATCTGCCTGCCTCTGCCTCCTGAGTGCTGGGATTAAAGACGTGTGCCACCACCACCCAGCCTATTGTTCTATGTTAACTGCATTGAAACACATCAAGTAAGATAATCTGTGATCTTTGCACATCATCAAGAATCTGCCAACAAAGAGGATGGCAAAAAATGAATATTGGGGGAAAACATGAAGTCCTTGGCTCTGGAATATGTCATTGTTTCCTTGTGTCTTAATGGGCACTACAGAAGCCCCGTAACAAAAACCTTAGTTATGCAGGATATGCAGTTAGGAGGAAACCATTGATCCAGAGAGCACTGGTTTCAAATTCTGGCTTTACAACTTAAATATACCTCACTTCTCTGACATTGAGTTATGTAATAGGTCCAAAGAGTATTCCAAGTTTATAACACTGTTGAGTCATTAAGCCATGCATTGTCACAAGTGGACAAAGATTGCCATAAGCATGCGGTGTCACAATGGAACGGATCATCTTACATGACTGATACACACTAATAAGGTGACTTCGCAGCTGTATTTCAGTACTGGGATCATCCTAATGACCAATATAGTCCATCTGTTGACCAGAGACTGCAAACACTTTTTAAGTTACAAGTTACTGCTGGGACATATGTATGAGCATCAGAATTAGACCCGTGGGCTGTGGAAGAAGACATAGTTCCTTTATTTTGCAGTAAATATAGGTTTTTATCTGTCTCTCCCTCAAGGATTCTAGGATAATTTAGAATTGTCGTAAGTTGGAAACTCAGCTGCAAAATGTAAGCATTCCCAACATATGGTATGGAGTACAACGGATGCTACGGTTCCAGAAGCCAAGATGGAAATCCAAAGAAACTAAAAATATTTTCTTTAAACAACCGTCCTCAGTGCAGCTGCTTCTGGCTAGACCGGCTGCTATACCTCCCCACAGGGGGTTCTTACATGGGGCTATATTTATATTCCTATAATTTAATTCTTATAGCTCAAAAAGAATTATCTTCATGATGTCTTTATGCTTCTACCACTGGGGGGGGAAAAGAGGTGCGAGAAGAAAGAAAAGACTGAGTGCAGATTTATGGAAAGTTTATGTTCATTGAATTCAAAGTGTAAGGAGGGGGTAGATGAGGCAATCACTAGAAACATAAAGAGGAATTTTTAAGTCAGGAAATAGACTGAATCTTTAAAAATTATGTCAAACTAAAAAATTCAGGAAAGAAGAAATAAAGGGAAAACTTTCGGTGACATGGGGAAATAAGTAGTAAAATTGATGACTTTATAATTTAGACATGTCAATAATGTTGAATAATAGACTCATTAGTGGTCAGAGATAGTCAAATAGATAAAAGTGTTAACTTCATGTATTTAAGGATATATGAGTTAAATATGAAACTATAGTGAAACAGAGAGTAAGAAGATATATATATATATATATATATATATATATATATATATATATATACTGTACAAGCAATGAGCATAAGGAAGAGAGGGATATCAAAGAAGCAATATCAAAATGATACAGGCTTTACAAAGAATTTTACTAAAGATGAAGTTTGCTACCAAAGGCAAGGAGTGTTGCTTGGACACTCCATAAGAATAAATGTCAAGTGCATCTGAATGATATAACACACATACATATTTATGTGTCTAATAACAGAGCTTCCTAATACATAAAGTAAAACTGAACAGAATTAAATAAGAAATAGGTAAATCCATGGGATAGTCTAACAAATGGCTCCTAGAAACTGATAGAATAGGCTAATTAATAGGTTCAAAGCATGTTCATATTCTCTAACAGCACTGAATATGTATGTGCTTTGGAGGCAGATGTTGCCTGTGAAGCACCCTGGTAATTTCCATGAGTAGCCAGTGTGTTACATGGTGTTCTCACTTTCAACTGAATGTGGAAGTTCTCAGACTTGCTTGGGCTTTCTGTAAAGATGTCAATACTTACCTGGCTCTCCAAAAGATGTTAAATTCTCCTTCCAACACCAGTGAAAAGTGGCCGAGTTGTACATGCCTGGTCCATGGAAGCTCTTCAAAGCCTTTCATGTCACTGAGACCCAAAATAGATATTTGGAGCCTTATATTTCTCTGCAGTTTTATGATCACTTTGAAAAACATTTCCCTCAGATCCAGATCTCACAAACACAAAGAAAATTGAAATCATTTGAATGGTAATTGTAAGAACTTCACTATAAAGAATATCATCAAACTATATCATATGAAAAAAATTTAATTAAAAATAAATTATAAAATTTCAGTCCCTATGTCAGGCATTTCTATATTTTGGAAAGTATTCTCTACTTGAGTTTTATACCCTTCAATTTTTAATTAAAAATAAATTTTAAAATAGTTCAGCCCCTATGTTAAGCATTTCTTTATTTTGGAATGTATTTTCTACTTGAATAAGAATGTCGTGGTCAAGAAAGAATGATTTGTCTTTTGAATAGGAAAAAAATTTAAAATCTAAACCAGAAAAGTAAAAGAAAAATAGTTGGTGGTGGAGAGGTGGGGAGGATCTGGGAGGAGTTGGTGGGTGGATGGTGAAGTGGGGAGGTGGGGAGGATCTGGGAGGAGTTGGTTGGGTGGATGGTGAAGTGGGGAGGCGGGGAGGATCTGGGAGGAGTTGGTGGGTGGATGGTGAAGTGGGGAGGTGGGGAGGATCTGGGAGGAGTTGGTTGGGTGGATGGTGAAGTGGGGAGGTGGGGAGGATCTGGGAGGGGTTGGTTGGGTGGATGGTGAAGTGGGGAGGCGGGGAGGATCTGGGAGGAGTTGGTTGGGTGGATGGTGAAGTGGGGAGGTGGGGAGGATCTGGGAGGAGTTGGTTGGGTGGATGGTGAAGTGGGGAGGTGGGGAGGATCTGGGAGGAGTTGGTGGGTGGAGAAGTGGAGAGGATCTGGGAGGAGTTGGTTGGGTAGGTGGGGAAGTGGGGAGGAACTGGGAGGAATTGAGGGATGAGAAGCCATCATCAAAATATATTGTATAAAAATTATTTCAATATAAAAAGAGAAAAAATAATCTTTAAAAAATTTCAAATAAGCCTAGAATGTACACTCAAACAGCAGAATAAGAGGGTATTTGACTCTGTTACCTCTTTCTAGTCATATTTGTGGTCTTAGCATACAGATAGAGGAACAGATATAGACGAGAGATTTAGGTGCAATGAGGAATGAAGCATTTCATATTAGGTCTTCCTAGTATAAATGTTTTAGTATCCAAAGACTGAGTTGGACCATGTGTCTTCTGATAATATCTCATGCAAACCCATCGTTTCACTTTTACCTCTCTGGAAATGTATTCGCCTTCTCAATTTTCAGGTCCCGTTCACTTCTAATACTCACAGACAGAGAATTAAAGGTGAAGTTCCTTGAGGACTATGGGTAACATGCACACATGTAGATATTCACCCCCCAGCTACCCCCACACACATTATGTTTATATCTAGAAGGGAATACCTTCAAATGTAAGTTGTAGTTATTTGTGGAATGTGAAAGTAGTTCTAATTTTATCTTATTTTTAATATTTTAGCATTTCTTCTAATTTTTACAATGCCCAGATGTCTGCTTTATAATAAACAAATCAATATTTTGATATATTATCATACTCTTCTTTATTGGTTTTGCATCTGAACTCTGCTCTGCTCCTCCAGGGTAGAGGCCATCTTGGAGCAGCCAGCAGTCCTTGGAGCATCAATTGCTTTGCTTGTGAACCATCTCTTTCATAGAATTGGGAGACTTAAGTTAAGTAAACTAAGAGAAGTGCTTAGCACAGAGAAAGTGGTTAAAAATCTTAGTTCCTATTTTAGGAATTTTATGTTAGTGAATGCAGAAGGCAAGAGAGACTAAAATGTTCAAATGTGAAGTAGAAATGGTGAAAATAATAATTATTTGGTACTTGGAGTTGGTTTCCAATTTTTGGATTTCACACTGTGTCTGAGAAAGTTTGACTTTTAAGATACACTGCACCTCATTGAGTTCTAACACTTTAGAAGTGGGTGGAGATTTCAGAAACTGCTGAAACTAAATCATTTACTTTGGAGTTGAAAATATTTGGAGGAAGGTTTATCCTGACTGCAACTTTGTTTCTAGTACACCCTACAAGAATCATTAGCCATCTTTCAGTGGTTGAATTTCTGATGGGATGACAGTTTGATACCTGTATTTAATGTGTGCTGATTACTCTCACCTTCTATGTTCTCTTATCTACCTTTCACTCTGTCAACCTCTCCTCCATCCTCCCTACAAATCCCTTTATCACATTCATGCTTTTTGTCTAGTTTTTGACCCACTGACTTTAATCAGGAATGTCTCTGTTGTCTATGATTTCGAATTATGTATTGGAAGGGTAAAAGGCCACCTTGTTCCTATGTTAGGGCTGTGTGGTCAGTACTAAGTAAGGCCAGGGCTTTCTAGCCAGCTCAGGGTAAGGCTGCCAGGTTCCTGCTCTCCCCTCACATTCAACTATACTGTGTTTGGTAGAGGAAGCAATGTCCTGTCAGCTCCTGCCCTGTCTCTTCCCAAGGCAGGTGCCTCACAGAATTACATATTTGAATTTGTTCTCTAAATACCAACAGTATATTTTTGTTATATGTAGTTTCCCAAAGTTCTAACTGGACCTCCGAAGCACCCCAGCTTTTCCTGTGTAATGTATCTGTGTATCTCCCACATTTCTCCTAGGACTTGGGAGATAGATACAGAAGACGCTCAGGTTGTCTGGGGTAGGCCTGGGTGATGCCTTGGGATTCTCAAATGTTAGTGTGTGACAACCTTTCTGTACTTCTCTCTCCTGTGTTCCCTGTTGCCTTCCCCAGGTTTGATATCTGTGAGGTTTGATAATCCAGAGGAAATTAAATGTTTTTATATCAAATTATAGTACAATAAATATTCCAGATACTTTCCATGCTTGGTAGACTCACCAGGGTGTACACAACTGAAGACATTGACTCCCCCTCTCCAAGAATCTATCTATAGTGACTAGTTCAGCAGATAGGTATAGGTTCCATAGGCCCCTCCCCCATTCATGACTGACTGTTGGTTAGGGCAGGTGCTGTGAGTTCATGATTGTAATGTCTCTGAAATGCCCAGAAGATCCATTTTACAGCCCTGCCT
>CABHPQ010127384.1:0-16445 GCA_902168405.1 Peromyscus aztecus | reverse complement strand
GATTTAGAATGATGCCACTATAGCATCTTGCTCTTGGTATGTGGATATTGACTGGCAAAATCATTCTTTTTCTGTGCTTCTGTGGAAAGGATCAAAAGTAGTTCATAATAACCAAATATACACAACTTTGCACATTTCCTGTCTCAGCCTTTCCTTGTCTTTGTCATAATATAGTCAAAATAAACTGATCATATCTCTCTCTCTCTCTCTCTCTCTCTATATATATATATATAATTTATATAAAATATATATATATTATATATATATAGTAGATAACAGCACATTAATCAGAGCTGTAGAATAGGGAATGGTAGGTATTTCCCATGGTCTGAGGAGATGCAAGCATACCAGAAGGTAAAAGAAAATAGAATTCTACAAAGCATTAGTAAGTTTCTAGAACTGTGAAGTCTAGAGCATGCCAGGACATCCTCTCTAAGGTAAAAGGCAAGCTATTGCATTTTGCACCTCCCACCTCCAAGAAAGAGGTGCCATGTCTGAGAAGCATCCTTGGAATCTGAAGACATACATCACACTTGGAAATCCTGCTCTGGTCCATTTATTGAATGATTCAGTTAGCTGCATGTTTTGAGTAAGCCCAGAGAAAGAAGTAGCTTTGCAATGTGAGCTTCTCACTACTTGGGCCAAATGATCCAACAGAACCAAGTATGCTAGAATCACAGGCACACACCAGTAGTAGAGGCACTGTGAAGAACCCAAGAGTTTGGAAGCAAAGCAATGCCACCTGCATCAGCGAACCATTTGCCACATAGGAAGTGGCCCCTGGCTGGCCAGTAGACACTAATAGAGAACAGTGTGTGTCTTGTAGAACATCAAAAGACTATGTGACAGTAGCAGCACTTCACAAATGGAATGATCATAGCCAACAAGTGACAAGTTTGTAAGTCTCAACAGCCACTCATCATCAGTAATAACTACACATTTGGAATTGGGACCACACATGCCTGATAAGTGCAAACAGGTCATACAAATAGGTGTTCTGAACACCATTGTCTCATGTCTCTATTGACCAGTTACAGAGATTATGAGCTTAAAACACAGGTGGATTACAAGCCACAGCCATACTCAAGAACTATCAGTGCTTACACTGAAGAGAGGAAACCCTCCCAGTACAAAAGGACACTATGGTCATCACAATAGTTCAGAAGAAGTGGCCCAAAATAAAATCTCTCCAAAACTGAGCAACAGCTTGAATGGCTCAGAAGCCAACATGTATAAGATTAAAAGATCAAAGACAAAGCTTGGGACAGAAGATATCAGAAGTTCCTATGGGGACAGACACAGTGTATTTGAGTGCTAGATTCAACGGCAGCAGTTGTGACTCATTCATTCAGAGGTAGCTAGGTAAACATGACAAAGGTCACATGACAATGCTTATCACCTATGTCCTATGCCACATCACTTCCAGGATTTCTAGGGTGACTCCCTAACACATAGCTGAGGCACAATCCCAGAATGCTTGAGACACTACATGGGATTAGAATAGAATATGCCCATCATAGAGTAACTTCAAAGCACTCTACAGTGAGCATGTGATAGTGTACGCTGTAAAGTACTCTACACTTAGTATGTGCAGACTGCATTGGTCCAGGAACGAGGAGGTTAGAATGGAGTAAGCTTCCCCATAACTTTCCCAGCGACCCACAAGGAGAAATTGGTTTCCTATCCTTATAATTTTAAACTAATCTTGATTAGAAATTCTGATTCCCAGAGGAAGTGACTGAGAGTTCACAGTAAACTTTTTATTTAACTAAACCTTTTCAATCCAAAGCTATTGTTCATGTGGGGTTCTTCAAGCAAATAATGAAAGAAAGTAGAAGAATCATTATAGTGCTGGCTATAACCATCTTTGGTTACCACTAGAATGGTGGGGTGCTGTTAGATAAAGGGGCAGGGAGGAGTATATCAGAAACTCAAGGATGGCTTTTTGTGCTTCTAAACCTAGTAGTACCATGTATGGACAGTTACAACAATCATAGCATGCCCAAGGCAGAGTAAATGGAATCTTACACTGCTCCATGATAAAAGCTTGGGTTGGGTTTTTTTGTTTTTGTTTTTGTTTTTGTTTATTTGTTTGTTTGTTTGTTTTGCACAGTAAACTAGCAGAAGCACCAAAGAGCAGGAGGAGAATCTAGAGTGGATAATCGTGATGGAATATGAATGTCCCTGGTATTGATTGAAATAGCAAAGGGCTATGGCTTGCCCCACTAATCTCCCTATTTGTTTTGATATATTTAAATGATGTTATGACTGTCTGACACCTTGGAAAATTAATGGTCAGAGTGAACTTACGGTGGGATGGAAACTGATCACAGCAGTGACCTGCTACTGCTTCACTCGTATCATCTAGGCACTTGCTGTTCCCTTACACGCTAAGGGCTTTGTGCTTTAAGCACCTGTAACCTCTTCTCGAGCATTCTTCAATCAGGAAGCATGTGTGGTCTAACACTGTACTGGCCCAAAGTGCCAGAAAATTAATTCCTTCAGAAAAAGACCTTAACCACTGTCACTCAGGAGTGAGTGTATAAATAATCAATCTGTGTGACCCTCAGTAAGGACAAGGACAAAGCAGGTACATAAAATGCCCCAGAAACCTCTCCACAGGTTAGAGCCTCAGTGGCTCACCTGATGCCTGCTCATGGGCTTCCTCCCCTTCCCTAGCTTCCCTTGGTTCCCCCGTTCCTTCTGTACTGAGTACTACCGTCTCCTTAGGGCCAGGTGTCTTGAGCAGTTCACAAGAAAAAAGTTGTTTCTTTGATAATAAAAGAAAAAGAAAGCATTATAATAAACTTTAAAAGAAGGTTTCAAATTGGGGGGAATAACTGGAGTAAGGCAGGTTTTTAAGGCAAAACAATGACTTGCTACAAAACTGATCAAAGGTGGACTTTTTTAAGACTGCATCGCTGAGGCAAGAAATGATGGGGGCTTGGACCAGGATTTTGGCAGTGGAAATACATTGCTTGTTAATTCTATGAGGGAATCATGGTTCTATATAACATTCTTATGAATGGAGTCTGCAGTTAGACTCTGATAAGCCTGTCTCAGTGTTTCAATCTTGGACTAAGAAATTGGCTCAAACATCTTTTCCCACTCAGGGAACAATATGGGAATGTTGACCTCCTTAGGACCATTTTCTAACTAATCAAGTTAACAGTTTATAGAACTTTAATAAAGAGCCCATGATAGCAAAACTACAGTTCCTTGGATCTTTGACACTCCATTGTCATCATTGTTACAATGGAGAAAGTGTAGCATTATGGTTAATTAAGTCAGAGATGTGAAGCCTGGATTCTGAGATTCAAATATATGTGCTAGGGACATTTACCATGACTCAGTTCCCTTGTTTATAGAGTGGAGGTAACAGTAGAATCTACCTCCTAGATCTATCTGTGAAGTTGGAGATAATTAACATAGAAACATACATGTGCATTATTAGACATCCTCCAGAGAATTAACATTTGACAGTATTCTCAACTTTATGTCAGCATATTTGAAACTTGAAATGAAATAGGTAAATTTGAAGAGACATGGGCCTGGCAGTAGAGTGTTCATCTTATGTGTGTGACGCCCTGGACCCAATCTCCAACACTAAAAGTGAATCCCTAAGCACTTTACCTTCTCAAGACCAATTCCAGAAGAAATAAAAGATGAGAGTGTACTATAGCCACCATCAACTTGCCTTAATAACATAACTCTCCCACACAGTTAACTAAGACACCTTAGCAGCCTTCAGTGCATCGCTCTGAAAAACACTTCAGAAACAATACCCAAAATTTTCCTTAAACTCCGTAGTTAAGGAAGTGTGGCATGCTTCATAATGCATGTCATGATTTCAACAAAATCTTGATGTCCAAATTCAGTGAGAAAAGTTATGAAAGTGAAAAAAAATCACAGGCTGGTTTAACCTACAAGCGCAAATACCAAAAAGTGAAGAAGACACATTGGCAGATGCAGTCTGACCACAAGAGACTAGGCAGTTGCGCTGATGTTTGTGTATGCCAGAATGACACTCAAAGTCAGTCTGGATTCTCCCTAGTTTCTGGGGTTTTTTTTCCTGCTATCAGTTGATCATGGTATCTTATTTCCGTGTGTACCTTCCTGTCTTTGACTATAATATCCTCTCATGACTTGAAGCTATAAGGGGAGAGACAGGGTGTTGGACCTTCTTTTGCAGAGAAGAGAATTTTCTTCTCCCAGTTGTGAATGACCACTAACATCAGTTCATTCTGATCTCAGAGCAGCCAAGGAGAAGGTGTGCCTGACAGTCAACGTGGATGCTGGTTTGCCTGGGAGTTACTCTAACCTGAGGCTGAATATTTTAGGGTCTTACTGAGTCAGGATAGAAAGAAACTTAAAGGGACATGGGAGGGTAGAGGGTGGGAGGGGAAGGAAGGGGAAGGGATTCCTGGCTTTAGAGTCTGGCCAAAGTCTCCCAGCTGAGATCAAGAATTCCAGCACAAGTAAAATTTGCTGTGAAGGTTCCCTACATAGAGACAATATTCCTTTTATATGGAGATACTTTAAATAAGAAAGGTAAAAGAGCAATATACCCTGATTAAAGCTTAAACATAACCTTGGAGTATGGTCTTACTCCTTTCTCAAGTTATAAACATGCAATTTAATAGGACTCTCACAGATAAGACCATGAAAACATGTATTAACTCCCTTGTGTGACCTTTATACCTATGGTTTAACCTTAGCCTGTGATCCTATCCAGTGTGTCTCACAGAAATCCTATTGTCTATCTCATTTATTGAGGAAAAGGTGGGAAAGCACCTTTAAACACATTTTTAAACACCATCAGAACCCACGCAAGTCTTCCATGCTCCTGTTGCTGAAACACTTGAACTCTCTGAAGAAACCTAGGCCCATACTTAGGTGTATACTCTCCCTTCTCTAAGACTCTTTCTCTATCCCTCCCTCCTTCCCCCTTAATGTTCCTAAGTAAATCTCTTCTAACAAACTTCAAGGCTGCTTCATACTTACTTGTCCTGATATTCTTCCCTGTTTCACCTGTAGAGGTCTCTGAGAATTCCTCATGCTACTGCATATGGCAGCAGGAACTGGATCTCTGACACTCACCCTCCCACTGACATTGCCTGTAAATATGAGGGCTGATGTCAGACTTTTGCACTGGGTGGGCCTGACTTTTATTCTCCTTCCCTGGGATTCTGCTGAAGTCTGCTTTTGCGGTATTTCCTCTGGGCCATCAAATAGCCTCAAAAAGTATTAAAGATTTTTTTCCTATTTCTTTCCCTTTTTGTACAGTAAACTTTTAATGAATAATCATATTTAATTTTTAAGTGAAAATGCTACCATATTTCAAAAAAGTTCTAGCACAATTTAATTAGAAAGAGTAAGTAATATTCAATAAAACTATAAAAACTGATACTGTATAAAAACCAGGGTGAATATAATTCACACACACACACACACACACACACACACACACTTACTATTTCATCAAGAATTTTTACTTGTTTTAAACAAAGATATTTGTTCCAATTGTCTTGCTCACTGTTATGAAGAGCAGATGATGCCCATGGAAAATGTATCTTATATTTCAAATTCCACTTTTTAGCTCATCAGTAATAAGACAATAACAAAGGTAATAACCACAGCCCACTCTTTTCTGTGAACATTAAGCAAAGTAAATTTAGCATACTAGATCACTTATCTTTTATTTTATATCCTTTAATAACTAGGGGTTGGGGAGATGGCTCAGATGTTAAGAGCACTTGCAGAGGACCTGGGTTTGGGTCTCAGAATCCACATGGTAGCTCACAACCATCTGTAACTCCAGTTCCAAGAATATGACACCTTCTTCTGGCCTCCATTGGCCCCAGAGACACACATGATGCATATACATACACACAGGCAAAACATTTATACCCATGAAGTAAAAATAAGTAAATCCTAAAAATTGATTTGCAGTTAAAATAAGAAACAAAAAGGTGCATTATTATTATTCCTTTCACTAGATGGCTTTTGAGAATCCCCCCCCCCCAGAGATAGACTCTAAGCTGAAATCACTATACCATCTCTAACCCAAACTACAAACAATATTCTGAAGTTACCCTTCTCTACTTGTGTTGAAACACTTCCTGAATTTCCTGAGAAGGCATTTACAAATATATAATCACTGCCAGATAAGTCACCAATAACAAACCCTAACCAAGATTCCACTCAAGTACAATTTGGTGAAACAAAGAGTTTATTGGACTTACAGGAGTGTGGATGAGGGATTACTTACAGGAATGTGGGTAACTCAAAAACAGCTACATCACTGAAAAGTTGCACACTGTCATGACTTTATGAAAGTACATTATGGAATCCTTTATTCTCTAGCATCTCCCATGATCACCTGCAACTGGAAAGCAGGAATGAGTGATGCCTAAGATCTCAGATGAGGGTTGTATGCCTTCCTTCAAATTCTCCTATTGAGTGCTAACAGCTTTATTACCATAGTGCCCCCCATCACCTAGTCCATTCATTAACATGACTACCAGGTCACACATTCCACTAGTTGCTACAGCAACCTCTGCTATGATGATACAGACATTGAGGAAATCCCTTTACCAAAGAGTTTACAAGGCTTTGCTCTTTGCTCTGGAGCCAAATATGAGTGGTCATGGCCTGTAATATTAGTCCAGTTGCCTCAGATACCACATGCTTCAGTGTAGTAGGAATTTCATTAAGTCTTTATTATCATAGAAAACCTTAAATCAAGGCACTTTTCAAATACATGAATGGAAACATCAGATGGGTTACAGAAAAGTGGGGAAACTCTTGCTATTGGCTTCAGATATTGCTGGTGGCATTCTTTTTTTTTTTTTTTTTTTGGTTTTTTCAAGACAGGGTTTCTCTGTGTAGTTTTGGTGCCTGTCCTGGGTCTTTCTCTGTAGACCAGGCTAGCCTCAAACTCACTAAGATCTGTCTGGCTCTGCCTCCCAAGTGCTGGGATTAAAGGCATGCGCCACCGCCACCCTGACTGGTGGCATTCTTAAGGTGTGGTCAGTTAATACATCCCAAAGGGTTCCCATGGTAGAAGGAAGTTATGGTGACACAGTTTGGCAACAAATGGCTGTTAAGGGGGCTACAGCTAGTCCAAGATGATTGACTCTAAATTTGCAACATTCCAACTCTTCACAACCAGAGAATACTAATAGACTTCTAGAATCTTTAACATGGGTATGAGTTGTCTTCTGAAAACTGCAGTTCATACATATATCCCATATTCCATGGTAATTTTTTTCACTCTGTTAGTGAGAATGTTCAAAATTCAGGATTTAATTTTACTTTTCTTGCAAATTAAAATAAGATCACTATAACAATTAAAGAGCAGAGAATATCCTTTGTTCAAAAATTATAAACTAGGTTGGGGGATGGCTCAGCAATTCAGAGCACTGGCTGCTCTTCCAGAGGATCCTAGTTCAAATCCCTGCTCCAGCATGACAGCTCACAACTTCTGTAACTCCATTTCCAGGGGATTCAACATTATCTCCTGGTCTCCATAGGCTCTACATGCACACAGTACACAGATATACATGCAGGAAAAACACCTGTAAGCATTGCAGCTTGGATGGAAAGGGATCCTGGCAGACAGGAGCCAAGGAATACCACAAAGTCACCATAAGCATGGCAGCTTACAGTCCTGCTCTAGGGAAAGGTTTCCCCAGTTCAAATGTAACAACTCAGCACCAGCAGGAGAGGGTTTCCCCAGAGAAAGTGTTAGAGTTCTGTTCCACTCTGGCTCTTGCAAAAGTTGCTACAGCTGGGCTCTGCTCCTGCAAAAGTGTCACACCACACGACAAACCTCACTCAAGTGATTCATTGGAAAGGAAGAATACAGGAGGGTAGCTGCCTGGAGAGAGAAGCAGCAGCAAACTGAACAGGGTACAGAGCTTATACAGGGTTTCTTAGAGGGGTGGAGCTTTCTAGGGTGGTTTGAAATTGGTGGGCTTTATAGTCTGATTCTGGGGCAAGCTCAGAGATTGGTGGGATTCTGCAGCCTGACTCTAGGGACAGCTCAGGGAGTCATTGGATTTCAAACCCTGGTAGTGGGGTCAAGTCAAAGTCAGGGTGTTTTTTCCTTGGCCCTTTTTACCCTACACTAAGAAGTTCCATTCTGAGATCTCTGAAGGTGTCTATTCTCAAGGCCTTCCCAGGAAGCAAGAGCTGAGTCCATGTTACCTTCAAATATAAAATGATTCAGTTCTATTGGGATTACTGGACAACAGGACTGGTGATTTGGGAGGCCAAAATAATAAGATTATAAATCATGACTGGGTTCTAATCATGTACTGAACTAGATGACATTTTTCCAGCTTCATCAGCTTCTCCACAGAGTACATAAGGGATACTAACCTGTGTGGAGATCAGGCTGGGGCATGCTCAAACTTACTCCATACTGAATGAAATAGTGGCTTTGGGCTGCACCTTTCTCTGGATGATTTCACTTATAGGGAACCAGCTGACTCAACTTTGAGTGCCAAATGCAGAGGTTGGATAACTCTGTGTCTTTCTTTTGCCTGTAAATACCACTGCCTGTCCAATGTGAAACACAAGGCACAGATTAATAACCTATTTTTGGAATTAAAAAGGAATCACATAGATTAGAAGCATATGAGTTATTAGAAATATATCAGAAAAAACAGGCCCCAACCCTTATTGAACACTCTGAACCAGTGCTTCTCAACCTATGGGTCATAACCCCTTTGGGGGTCACATATCAGATATCCTGCATACCAGATATTTCCCTTATGATTCATAACAGTAGCAAAATTACAGTCATGAAGTAGCAATGAAATAATTTTATGGCAAGGGGGTCACCATAACATGAGGAACTGTATTAAAGGGTTGCAGCATTAGGGAGGTTGAGAACCATTGCTCTAGACCAACAATGGATGCACCACTCTACCTGCATCCCATTAAAAAGGGAGCAACCTAAGAGCTGATGAACTGTTTCCAGATTCTCACTCTGGCCTCTACTTGAATGGGATGGTTTTCATTGTGTGAATTCAAAGAATGCATGCAGAGAACAGACAACAGAAACTGTCCAGGGCTGTGGGAGTATAAAGCAGGTGACAACTAATATTTAATAGGTTGACCCATCAGACAGGGAACCCCACGAGGCAAAGGCTGCAGGGTCACTGGCTGTGGAAAATAGTTGTTTTCTGTCTGTAACTTTCTCATGTGCCACCACAAAACCTCCCTAAAACAAACAGCTGTGGAGTTCCTTCCACAGCCCATTGGTAGTGTGTTTTACATCTTTCGGGCACACACATAGCTGTGGATGGTCAGGAAGATGATTTCTGCTTAAGCTGCATAATTCTGATAATACTAGAATTATTTTCCATAATTGACACAGGAAAGTAACAATATTCTCAGTCACAAAGACAGTAATTTTAGAGTTTGGAACAAATTCAAAACAGACTGGCTGCCCCTGCACAAAATACACATAGACAAATTCTCAGGTATTTATTGCTGAATCAAGATCATACTTGAAGCAACTTTGGTAGACATAACCCTCTGTGGTAACTGATTTTCTGTATATATTCCCAGCCTCAGTTTATGTTACAGGACTCAGGGTTCAGCCAACTAACTGTTATTGTTAAGTCCTGAATTTCAATGTCACTTTCTGTCAGGGAAAGAGATACATGGATGGCCAAATGTTATTCACTGGCCAGTCAAGTGTGACCTTCCTCACCTGAGAGAAATGGTATGACTTACCATGTGTTATGAGAGTGGGTCAGACCCTGGAAATGTAATATATAATTATCCTGAGTTCGACTGGGGAAAATGGGGCTGTGCAGAGCTATGTAGAGAGTTGTTGTGTAGAGAGCTGGGCAGAGAAGAGAGTGTGTGTGTGCTGAGTGAGGGACATAGCTGAATGAGCAGACAAAAGTGTGAGAGATGAAGGAGAAGTGTGAGAGATAAAAAGAAGTAGTGTGAAAGAGAGAATTGAAACTAAAGAGAACTGGAACTAGAGAGAATTGGAACCAAAGATTTAAAACTACAGAATTAGAACAAGAGAATTAGAGCTGAAGAAGAATAAAAGAGAATGACCCTGAGATCATGTGCTAACTATTATAGATAAGAAGTTTTTTATCCCCGCTCTTGAGAAGTCTTTCTCTGAGTAACCCTGGGTAGTAGTTCTGGGAGCTGGACTCCTGGACTGCTAAAAGAAACCATTAACTTTGGTACATTTTGAGGCAGTTTAAAGTGTTAGAAAAGGCAACAGCCAAAGGGACCACTGTGCACTATGTAGGGGACAATCTCAAGAAGTGAGAGTAGACAGGAGTCAAAAAGAACATGGTAGAAACCTGCATTTTAGGTAGAATTTATACCATTTGTAAGGGCTCCAGAATAGATGACTTTCTCTAGAGCTATTTCCTGACCAGGTGGTTGATAGATCCATTGGATGAACTATTGTTTGTGTGTTTGTTTGTGTGTTTGTTTTCCCAATGCATGTATGTATACCCATGTGTGAATGTAGTGCATTCTATCGTATAAGTGTAGAAGTCAGAGAACAACCTGATATTGGTCCTCACTTTGCATCTTGTTTGAAACAGGGTCCCTTGGGCTTCTAGGGACTCTCTTGTGTCTGTGTTTCATTTCCCCGTGGATGTACTGGGATTACAGACCCTGGCTTTTATATGGCTTTGGGAGGAAACTGAACCCAGAGAGAGATCATTGTGCTAACAGTAAGTGCCTTTACCCACCGAGCCATCTCCCCAGCTCTGGATTTCTAAGAGTGAGGACAGTGGTATGTCTTTGTTCTTTTCCAGAAAGCCTCCAGATAGATAGCCCTAATATGACCTTCTAGGTAGTTTAGAATGTCGTATTTCTACTTAGGGCTAGATAGGACTCAGATTTCATTCTTTTCACCTGTTTCTGAAGTCCTGCAGCTTTGGCCTTCACTTTCTTAAGCAGCTGACTGAGGAATGGATCCATCAGTTCTGACTACCCTCCTAACACATTGACCTGTCATTTGATGACTGTTGCGCAGCTCAGGAGACCAACAACAGGCAGAGGACACCCAACTGCCCCTGGGTCCTTATTTCAACATAGCCCCCGTTGCTTGACTGACCCGAATTGCCATTGATCCATCCACCCAGTCTCCTGGGCTGGGTACTGTGCCTCACCTCAATAGTCTTGTAGCTTGCCTTGCTCAGCTCAGTGGTGCTGCAGCCCATCTTTGAGAGCACTAAGCCTCTGCATCTGGGCTCTACCTTGAAGCTCTGCTTAGCTCGCCTCCAGCAGCTCTCCAACTGGGCTAATTAATATCTTATGTAACCACCTGCAGTGACTCTCTGCCTCTGTACTGTCTCTGTCTGTGCCTCTTCCTCCAACAATAGCCCTTTGAACTCTGTGCCCTCTTTAACCCATTTGTAGCCATCCTGTAAAACACACACACACACACACACACACACACACACACACACACACACACTGCTATGCAAAATATGTAACCTGAAGGTTACTATTAGTAATTAAAATGAAAATAAAAGAACTGGTCTGCTATCCAGTGAAATCAGGATTACTTGGTATATTGCAACCAACAAAACAGAAACAGCTTGTCAAATGATGATTATTCAATAGATTCTGAAATTGTAGAAAGACACCAACATGTCTATAGATGTTTCTAGCACAACACACCATGTTACCTGAGATCTGTAGGGACTTATGCATACCAAGATACTGTGGTGATTTTGTCCCTAAACAACAGTCTTTTCCAGAAACCTCTGAGCCTAGACCTATTCCCTGCATGCAAGCATCCCTGTTCCTCTAACCTGAGTGCATTTGGGTTTCCTTCTAAATCTGTTCTGATTTCTATAGATACTGTTTTTACTCTGCTCTCAAAACATTATGTCATTTGTTTTGAGCAGTGAGAGGATACCTGGAGACCTCCCAACCCAGAACAGCTGTTGAGAGAATTTGACTCACCTGCCAAATCAGAAAAGAAAAGAAAACAGTGGGAACACACACACACACACACACACACACACACACACACACACACACACACACACTACCTGATTAGAAAGAGAACTACATTAGAATTCATCTCATTCGCAGTGAGAATTGCCCCACGGGTACTCCTGGTTCTCTGTAACATCTCCCAACCTGTTCAACTATCAACCAGATGTTTTTCATCACATTCCATATCGAATGCCAAGCTCGTGCAGGCATTATAGAAATGACTATATCTGGCAAACTTGCATTTCAGTGGGAAGGTCAAGTATATAATCTTTCTTTAAGCATGGTATTTTCATGTGCACTGTATTTTAGAAACATTTTAAATTACATGCATTTGTGGGGGCACACACCTGTGTGAGGAGCCTAGAGGATAACTTGTGGGGGTCAGTTCTGTTCTCTACCCTATGGGGGTACTGGAGATGGAACTCAGGTTGTCAAGTATGGTGGCAAGTGCTTTTTCCTACTGAGCCATCTCGATGGCCTCTGAACAAACAACATTAATCTGCAAAAGTGTAAATACCTAAAAGGAGTCATTCAACTACAATTGTTTGATGATGCTATGCTTTTAATAATTTATTATTTTGCATTGTCCTCAGCAAATTGTGGCAGAAGGCAGGCGAGAGGAGCAGCCAGTGGCGCCCTCTAGTGTTGCCGCTCTTGTATAGTAGGATCCTTAGCTCTGCAAAGGTGAGCCTAAAAGTTTGATAGTTCTTAGCCAATAGCAAACAGGCAGCATGGCAGTATCCAGGGAGGCCTAAAGATCGGGATGCTCAGCCCTTGACAGAAGGTAGTGTTACAGTTCCTAGGTCTGGGGTGTCTGGGACCCTTGGCCCTAAACGCTTAATAACTCTAGAACCAGTGGTTCTCAACCTATGTACCTATTGTGACCCATTGTGACCCATTGTGAGGGTCGAATGGCCCTTTCACAAGGGTTGCCCTAAGGCCATCAGAAAACACAGATATTTACATCATGATTGATAACAATAACAAAATTACAGTTCTGAAGTAGCAACAAAAGTGATTTTATGGTTTGGGGTCACCACAACATGAAGAACTGTATTAAAGGGTCATAGTGTTAGAAAGGTTGAGAACCGCTGCCCTAGAACTCTTCTAGTAAATAGAGCCTGCAGTTTCCGGTCCCTGGTATTTATAGCTTTTCACCTTTCCTCGGCTTCAGCTCTCTGTCATTCCTTATATCCATCTTCACACCCATCATTCCCTGTGTTTCGCCCTGGCTGTACTCTCAAGCCGTTCACCTGTTTCTACGTCAGCTGTCAAGCAGCTGGCCGCCTCGCTGACCGTGCAGCTTGGTCTACCAACTGCTCAGCTGTCCCTGCCTCTCTGCGGTCCCTGGTGCTTCCTTCTGCACATAAAAGTAGGTAAGGAAGCACCACGTAAGAGAAGCATCCTATTGGACCTAATGCTGCAATATCAAGTGAGGCAGCAAAGGAGGGGATCCCAGGCTGACTCAGCCAGGGAGCCTCATTCTGGAGCCAGAGGAGACGGGTTTGCAGCAAGTACCGCAAACCTCACAAGCAAATGACGGTTCTTGTTTGTGCCGACACACACAGCTCAGCCTTGCCTTCTTAGCACCAGTTACAGCTAGCCGTCCCTCTGCTAAGCCTGTGAGGGAGCGTTCTCCCTCCGCCCACAGTGGAAATGGTTTGGGGGTTATCTAGACTTCATTGGGACTTAAGTCAGCAAATGCCTGGTACAAATTTTTTGAAATGGTTCTAGCTGAGGGTGAACTTTCTCTTCAAGAGCTAGAACAATCAGCTACAATCATTGTGTCTTATGCTCCAGGGCTCTGTGGGATGTTCAAAATGGCGGCTTAGCATAGGGCAGTCTGTCAGGCTCTGACTAACAGCCTTATTGCTCAAAGCAGTCAGAGTAGCAAGGGTAAATCCAACAGCTGCCAGCTAAGGAGTCAGATGGTCCCACCCTCCTTCTCTTTACTTGTCCCCCACAAAGGGACATCAGCCAGCAGGCTTACAGGAGCTTGAAGAACTTATTATTAACATGACACCAATTGAAATGGTATTTTAGAATACTCGCCAGTGTCCAGGACAGACGGGTTCCCCATCTCTGTTTCAGGAAAGTCATAAGTTCAAGATTGCTCTGAGCTACAAAGCCAGATTTTAAAATATATATATAGCTGCCTCAGTTACATGGTACTTTTACCTTGGGAGTTTCTTCCCTCAGCCAGTCCCTAGTTGTCTCTGCCTGCCCCAGGACACACTTCCTGCATTTTCTAAACTGATGCCTGGTATTCCTTCCAATGATAAAGTTCACCGAGAATCCTGAACACCATTTCCCACTGCTTCCCTTGGAGATCTGTTCTACAATACCCCACCCTTAACTGAGAGGTTTTTGGGGTTTGTTGTTGTTGTTGTTTGTTTGTTTTCCTGACTCTAGAGCAAATACAAGTAATCTACTCTTTGCAAACTTCCCATATTCTTTCATTTCTGTTACCACAGTCGGTTAAGCAGTGCCAGTCCCCCAACAACCCAGTTCCAATCTCAGTTACCAGGGTGAATTACCAGGGTGAGCAATTGCTTAAGTAAAATGCCTGCCGCTTGATATTCAGGACACAAATTGCTACATAAATAACAGATTGCATAGTGATCAGGGACCATGCTATTCCTTCAGCATCCATCGGGGACTGGTCACTGTGCATGTTTTCTGTTTGTGTGCAGACAGCAAAGCTGTTCCTTAGCTTCCAATGACCTTTTATAAAACTGAATATTCAGGAGAAAAAATTTAAACCAGGCATTGTAGTTGGCATTTTCTTTGGGCCACCAACCAGCTCCCAAGTAAAGACGTGGAGACTTATTATTAATTATGAATGCTCTGCCTTAGCTTAGGCTTGTCCCACTAGCTCTTTTAACTTCATTTAACCTGTTTCAGGTCATCTACATTTTGCCTCAGGGCTTTTTGCCTTTCTTTCATTCTGTTTGTCTTACTTCACTGCTTCCCTGGCTGGCTGGCCCCTGGTATCTCCCTGGCGCCTCCTTTTCTTTCTTCCTTGAGCCTAAATTCCTCCTCCTACTCATTCTTCCTGCCCGTAATTTCTGCCTATACCTCCACCCTTGCTATTGGCCGTTCAGCTTTTTAATCAGGTGCCTTAGCCAGGTAAGGTAAAAACAGCAACATATCTTTACATACTTAAACAAATACTCTGCAACAAGGCAAAGTGGCTCTTGTCTGTAAGCCCAGGACTCAGGAGGTGGAGGTAGAAGGGTCAGGAGTTCAAGGCCAGCCTCAGCCACAGAGTGACTTTAAGCCAGGCTGGGCTGCACAAGACTTCTGTGTCAGAATTGAAACAGAGAAAAAGAAGGAAGATGCCTTTGTTTAATGCTACACATCTGTCATCTTCTCATACAGAAAATGGAGGCAGGAGGCCTGCAAGTTTGAAGATGGCCTGGATCAGATAGTGAGTGTTAAGCTGTCCTGAATTACATAGCAAGAACCTATCAGGGGTTGTTGCTGCTGCTGCTGCTGCTGTTGTTGTTGTTGTTTCGTTGTAAGCAAAGGGTCATGGGAGGGAATTTCCTAACAAAAATGAAAGTATAACAAAGATACAAAAAGTGATGGTGTCATATAGAAATGCAATTCAAATTGAAAGGGAGTGATCTGAGTTATAAAGGAAATAGCTTCCTGCAAGGATGTGGGCATTATCCCCATTAAAAGGCCCTCCAAAACAGCCAGAGGAACCAGGGAGGTGGGTTTGTATGTTAGAACCAGGAAACAGGTACAAGGGAAGAGTGAAGATGTCCAGAGAACGTAACATCAGCAAAAATAAATGTGAAGGAAACTCGGAGTGGTGACATTGAGGTACAAAGGCTTGGCATACCACAAGCTGATGCAAACTGAGAAGGTGTGTGAGGATCTGCCAGGCAAAAAGAAGATACCATCTCCATCGGGGAGGCTGTAGCAGAAGAAGAAAGCAGGCACTATTCATACCACCCTTCAAAAGCTTTTAGACACAAGACTCTTAAATTTGCAATATTTTGACTGCTAAAAGTTATAATGTGCTAAGTTAGTATTAGTTTTAGTATTATGTTCCTCATTTTTTATGTACATTTAAATCTGGTATTTATATATTAAACATATTTCATAGGTCACAAAGCAATTGTGTTTTCCCTGTTGGTTTTTAAGATTACTTTGCAACGATCTGAGTGAGAACAGCTGTCTCATTGTCTCCCACCCCTACATAGTAGGTTTAGCCTGAGTCCATCCATGGCTTAACAGATCAATACTGAGGAGATGAAAGTCCTTAGTTATCATTCGTGAGCAATAGTATAGACTACCCTAAATCCTAAAGACAAGAACTGCAGTATTGTGCCACCCATGCTGCATGGTAAAAACAATCACTGCACTATTTCAAGTTGGTTAAGATGACTATACAGACTTATATATAAGATGCATATTACAGATATTATTAT
>CABHPQ010127379.1:0-10657 GCA_902168405.1 Peromyscus aztecus | reverse complement strand
CAGAGGGCAGATGTGAGGGAATGAGGAGATAACTGGAATCAAAATGCATGATGTGAAATCCATAAAAAAATCGGTAAATGTTTTTTTTTTTTAAGTTAGAAAGAAGAATGTCACATGGGACTGGACAAGGGTGCTGGTATGTTTGACATTCAAATATTGAAAAAAAAACATGTTATTAATCTACTATTCATTAAATGTACTGTTCAATCGTGAGTAATTCATGTTTCTGGCAATAAAATTGAACTAGATTGAGAGTCAGAGGTTATCAGAAACAATCCTGAGCAGTGTGTGATTTATTCGCCGTGATGCAGGTTGCTATTTTTCATAAATCAAAATCCCTCTGTGGTCCTTTGGGACCCTTCAGATGTTCTCCCTCATCATCTCTCTGATTCATCTTTTTACATGCTCCTTCTCCCTTTATCTATTACAATGATGTTCTTGCTGAACAGCCAACACTCTCAGGAATTCCTACATGCTGTGTGATCTGTCACAAGCTTTCTAGCTGCAGATAGCTGATTAACTAACTCTTTGACTTCTTACATGCTTTTGCTAAAACTTTATCCAATATCCCATATGCAAACTGCATTCTATTGCACTCATATTGCTCTGTTCTGTGTGTGTGTGTGTGTATGTTTTTTTTTTGTTTTTACAATTCTACATCACACAGTATTTCTTTAAAGTGTTTAATATAACACACTATATTCTTTTTTTAAAGATATATTTTGTATTAATGTGGATAGATATGTATGTATTCATGTGATGTGATGTGATGTGATGTGTGTGTGTATCTCACACACAGATCCCTGGAACAGAAATAATAAAAAGTTGTGAGCCAGGATGTGAGTACTGGGAACAGAATCCAGATCCTCTTCAAAAATATCAAGTGTTCTCAACTGCTAAGTCATCTCTCCAGTCACAGCACACCATATTCTTGACTCTCTGTCTTACTTATTGTTTACATATTTATCTGTTTACTCCATTGAGTAATGAGCTCCCTCATTTCATGAGAGTAGTACTGAAAAAGACCTTGAAGAAAGTAGTAACAGAACTGTGTTGCATTCTTTTTTGGATATTCTTGCAGTTACCAGCAGAAATTTTAGCTTTTCAGTGTCTTTTGATTCTGAATCCTTTGATGATATAGCTTACCAGGAAACACAATTGGTGTTTGTCAAATAATGTTATATTAATTAATTAATATTTGTTGAATAATGTTATATTTTATCTATAATAAACTAAGCAAAGTATTGACAATTAAATTTGATAGTTCACAGACAACAAGGAACATAAAAAAGAAGTAGCTGAATATATTGTTTATGTAATACCCAATGTTCATGTATGCTTGGTAATAATATACTTCTTGTTTTTAGTGATAAGAACTATATTCAATGTATATTCACAGTAAACACACGAATTGAAATTTCAAATATGAAAAAATCAGCAATCATAAAGTAAACAATAATTTCACATTAAAAGTTGTGATATAACCACAAAGAAAAGAAGGCAAGGCCATTTGGTTTTTGATTTTCAACAATACTACAAGAATTATCACAAAACTCCTAGAAAGTGAAATCACATCAATTGCTGAAGACTGTGATACCATTGGTAATAGAGTTCATGAAAGAAGATTCTATTTCTCAGTTTTTCAGTCATAAATTTAATTGATATGGATTTTGATTTAATGCAGAGGAGTAAGCATGATATTTCTACATTTTCATTCTCCCTTTGTAGAAAATTTTCATAATGGGTTATAAGAATAAATGAGCTATGAACTCAATAAATATGTAGGAAGCAAAACAAGAGCTACTTAAGAATGATGGCTGAGAGGGTGAAGTGGAAGGCAGGGATCAAGCTGTCAATCCAGGCATGTTGGAATAACCTTTTGTGTTAATAGGCAAGTCTCTGAACATGCATTTAACAGTTAATGATTCAAATGGACTGAAAAATCCCTAAGTGTTTTTCTGTATGTATTTTTGATATTTATAAAGAGATCAGAGTTAATGTTCTAAAGGATGGAAGGTAAACCAAAGTGAATTATGAAGCACACATTTGTTAACAGGGCAATGGGGGAAGAGATCTGATCAGAAGTGGAATGAGAATTGTGTGCATCACTGTTTTCTAATTATCTGTGCACTTGGGAGTCATTCAAAGCACTGGATGTATGACATGCAAGAGGTTGTTAATATAGTTGAGTGGTACAAAATGTACTGAAGAAAAACAGAACTGAGATAAAAATAAAAAGTATTATGATTATTAAATATGTAAATTGTAAAATATGAAGACATAATCTAAATTGATAGCAATAGAAGAAATACAAGGATGAGTTTTTAGAATATTGATAGGATACAAAATAGTATCAGGCTGAAAAATGAAGGAATCACAATAGACTCTCATGATTTTCTTGTTTGAAAATGGTGATAATCACATAAAAATAGAAAAAAGCAAAACCACACATTATTGTTAGAAACAAAATTGGATTAGAATAACTGTCAAACTGTTCTTACCACTTCCTTTCTCTTCACTTGACAGTATGTTGTCTTATGTAGGATTTTAAAAGTAAACTCTTGTAGTTAAATTTGGATAAGCCTTGAAATATAGCAGTGTTTTGTCTGCTTATCATTAGCCTACTGATTAATTTTAATTAGAATGCATAACACCAAGGCATGCCCAACATTCCTCTACCAACTAGACCTCAGGACTATTGACCTCCTGTCACTCAGCTTTGTCAACCACTGGTACCTGGAAATCTACTCAGGGACTTTGTTCCTGGAAAGCTCTTAGACAAAATAAAAATCTTGGAGGAAAGGCGTGCATAAAAATAAGAATGTTAAAACTATCAGCACTAAAATGAAATCTTGCTCAGCATACTCCAAAGGTGATATTCTGGTCACAGATCTAATCTATGAGGTATAATGAAATTATCTAAATTTATAGAAGATGGAACCATGATAATGATGGTTGGTCTCGACAGTCAAGTTGATAACATTTAGATCAAGGAAACAGAACCTTGGACCTCATTGATTGGTATCTCAGACTCAGAGGAAAATGAGTATCAGTAGCCTCCTGACCACGGACACAGTGTCAATAGATATCACATGTTGCCACCAGCATGATTTCTCCTCCAAGATGGACTATATATCCTTAAACCACAATACAAATAAACCCTTCCTTAACTTTCATTTGTTTTTCTTCTTTAAAAAACAACTTATTTTAATTTTTAAGGTTATATATAAATTCATCATTTCCCTCTTCCCTTTCTTCTCTCCACACCTGCCCATGTACCCTTATTGCTCTTTCAAATTTGCAGCCTCTTTTCTCTAATTGTTGATGTGTGTGTGTGTGTGTGTGTGTGTGTGTGTGTGTGTGTGTGTGTGTATGTATTCCTAAATGCATAAACATAAGCTTCTAAGTCCATATAATGTTACTTCCATGTGTATGTTTTCAGAACTGTTCATTTGGTATTAGATAACCATCAGGAATTTTGTCACAACAGTGAGCAAGTAACTAAGAAAGTGGTTTGAATATTCAGCACATAACCTGTCAAATAACATGTTTATGTTATTTTTAATGTGCAAGCTCATTTTTATTATCCAAATGAAGTGTTATATTAGTATAGTTTGTTCTCCATCATGCTAGCATTCAGACTTAAATCATTAAATCATAAATAAAACCAGTAAAATGCTATTAGTGAACACTGTATGATTACAAGGTATTTTGTAAACCTTTTGATATTTGGGTTTGTCTAACATATACAACAAATTGATGTTTCTTTCTATCTTTATTACTTAAATAAAACAAATACTTTGAAATAATCAGATTACATATAAATCTCCAAGTGATAATTGGATTTGTTAACATAAAACACATAACTGAAAATAATTAACTTTTATAGCAATATACTTCAAAGAGAATACTAATATATCTTCACATATCATATTATACTTTGCAAATATCCCATATTTTCCTTAATGCAACTAAGATACCATTGATTATTCAAAGCCATATACATCCTTAGTTGAATCAGTTTAATTTGCTCTCTGTATCTAAATTAAAATTCTCCTAAAAATCCCTAAAAGCTATAAAGAATTATATTTCCATTTCCCAGGCATGCTGCCCCTATGTAGTAGAAAACTAAACAAGAACATATCCCAGCTAGCAGCTGTGTGATTTGGTCTGAAATGGATCTTACAATCTGTATATTTAAGTAGTTAATTTGCTATGATAATATCTTGAAGATGTACATATTTTAATCCTTATTCTGTGTTAGATACATGTATTCTAGGATTGACTTTACAATTTTGTTCCTACAAATGAAATTCCAAGCCTAAGCCATTGTTCTAATTTATTATAGAGAGAAGTGTACAGGTCAATCATTAGAGAAAAATGTTAGTTTAATTTTAGGTAAGAAAAAAAATCTCCCTTCACCCCTCATTCCAGTGTTTCCCCCCCAAAAAAATTTGATTAGAATATTCCAATACTGTATTTTCTGAAACAAAGGAAAACAGCATGAGATGTTTTCAGTTAGTGTAACTAAAAGGTAACTGGTTGGAAATCAGTGATGCATGCCATCCAAGAATTACTTACTTTCAAGACACAAAGAACAAATACTGAATAATGATAATAAAAAGAAAGAAACAAATTCCTCCTGCCTGTTTTCCCTCACCATCCTTAACCTTTCACAAATGTGAGAGAGCAGAGGGCAATTTCTGGCCTTTTAAATTAAATACCTCATTTACCAGAGTATTGAGTAATCTATGGGGAAAATGTTTAACTAACGTAGTCTGGTTTATTATGGATTTTTGCCTAATGGTTAATTGATTAGAAAACCCATTAGTCAGTTATATAATGCCTCCTTGCCAACATTTCTATTAATATATTATAAAGCCTTTCAACCACATTTTTTTAGAAAGTATCTAAAAAAATTTCAGATCATTCATTTCTTAAATACTTCTAATAATGATAAAACAAAAATTCAGTCATTCAATTTATTTATTGTTGCTGTCAAAAGATGATTATAATATTAAATTATGACTAAATATTTAGAAATAGCTGTTGGTTATAAAACATACAGACATATGCAAGTATATTGAAACAATTTTCCTGTCAAATCATTTTCCCATAAGACATCAATTCAATTTCCCTTTAAAATGACAAATTATGAATGTTCCAGCTAGAGGTAAAAAGATCCCTGAGTGGTTAAGTGTTCTTTTTGCTCTTCCAGAGATGGAAGCACACAGTACCATTTTAGGTGGCTCATAACCACCTGTATCTCCCGGCTTTAAGAGATCAGACACCCTCTTCTGGCCTCCATGAGTACTGTAAACAAGCGGCGGCATATACCCACACAGATAGACTCACATACATAAAAAAAAATTAAGAAAAAAAAAGGAAAGAAAATATATATTTAGATTCTAGCACTAACAAAAATATAAAACAAAATTTTAAAATATTTAAAACCCCTGCTTGCAGAACTGGAGAGATCTTTGGAATCTGTTCTTTTAATAAGACTACAAAACTCAGATGTTTTAATAATTGGTTTATAAATATGTTTAGTTTGTCACACTGATATATCTTCTCTTTTCAAATTTTAGTAAAGACTAAAGTCCATTTATACCAACTAACTAAAGTTTCTTAGTTGTGTTACAGAGACCTCAGTATCTCCCAAGTAACCATATTTTTATATTTTCACCTGTCTCCTATTTCTCAAATATCATCTTGGCTCAGATATCAAAATCCATTCTCATTAGTGACTTTTCCATTTGCCTCATTCCATGACTTGGTTGGACGATAGCTACAGATTTTGAACTTACTTGTTGGACAAATATCTTCAATCCCACAGATACTTTGCTACCATGAATGTACAGGGCAGTTGGTTCTCACTTAAGAATAGTCCTCTTCTAAATGATTGACAAGAATTAAATATAAATGACTCAGCATCTCTCCCAGAGTGAGGTGAATGTTACCTCATTACTTATTCTTTTTAAAGATTTATTTATTTATTTATTTATTATGTATACAGTATTCTGCCTGCACATATGACTATAGGCCAGAAGAGGGCACCAGATCTCATTCTATATGGTTTTGAGCCACCATGTGGTTGCTGGGAATTGAACTCAGGACCTCTGGAAGAATAGCCAGTGCTCTTAACCTCTGAGCCATCTCTCCAGCCCACCTCGTTGTTTATATTCACACTGTTTGCTTTGTCACCTGGATAAGCACTAGGTGGCTGATAGCTGACTTTGTACTACATACCCTATTTGTTTCCTTTTTCAAAAATTCACGACTTCTCTCTCTTTCCTGTTGATAATTCTTTTACCTATTAAATATGAGAGTACAAACTCAAAGTAAGCATCAGAATTAATGGGTCTCAATAGGAGTTATCAATGGACTCTTCTATGGTCAATGTGAGAATTCAGCTTGAGAGTAGCTGTAAGTTTCGGTTCGCTAAAACCATCCTATCTTAATTTTTAGTTTTGTTCAAATTAATTTCTAACTATTTACAAGTACAGCTATCTTCTCTTATGAGACATTGGAATCTTCTGTCTGATGATAAACATGAAGATCTGCCAGTACCTGCAGTGTTGAGTTGTTTTTAGACTCCTATGCTTCGGAAGTCAGAATTGTAATTGACAAGTGAAAATGTCTCTATGCCTATTTAAATGAATTCTTTTACTTTAGACTTTTTGAACTCTCATATAATCAGCCATTCTCATGATTACTCTTTTTTTCTCAATGTATTTTCCCTGTGGGTTTCCAAATATTCTTAAAACAATTTTATTTTAAAAATAAATACATAAAAATTCTCACTATTTCCACATGTCCCACTAGTGGCTGAAATATAGCCGGTATCATAAATCTGCTTCATAGCAAAACTGTTTTTTTTTTTCTGGTTCTATGTTTAACTTCTTTGTCTTTTCTGTCTCACTCTATAAGCTACTCTTCTAGTTTGACTCCCAGATCTAGCACTGACCTGGAAATGTCTTATGCTTTGTGTACTCACAAATGAACATGTTTCAGTTCTCACACTGATTATCTCCTCCTTCCTCCTTTAGTGTGTTTCTAGTTGAACCCAAAGATCCAAGAATTGGTTGGTATGAATTTGCTGTGTGACAGCTTCTTCTACTCCTTTGTCTCTAACTTCTAAGAATGCCTGGAAGTCCATCCTCTAATCCTTTTTATTAGACTACAAAAGGAGTCTTTCACAGGTCTTACTGAAACTTTATTTACTCCTCATATTTTAATTCTTTGCTTTTAGCATAAATATGATCCCATTTTCTCAACTCATGGTTTAGCAATACCCTACATTAAAATAGTTCAGCGCATTCTTGATGTTAGAATAAAGGCAAACGTAGCTTCAAGAACTCTTTATTCTCAGGCCACTACTTGTAAACAGTTACTTCTGTTGTTGGAGCCAATATTAAATTTGTCTGAGTTCTTCCAAGATCAAGAGCCTATTGAATACTGCCATATCTCATTGTATGCTCGCACAGAATGTACTTCCACTCTCATCAAGTTAACTATCCTTACGATTTCTAAACTTAGCAATGTCTTCATAAGACAACTTTCTGCTAGTTGCTGAGAAGCTCATTTCATTCTGTAATACTTTTCAAGCTTGTTTCATTTAAGTTATTTTTAAAATTAAAATTGTGGTTTGACATTTTTGCAAACATAATAATATGTACTGACTCTCACTCAACACCATCTTCCATATTATCCCTATTATCGTATTATCCCTGTTTACCTACCCATTCTTGACAAAACTTTTTCCTCACATTCATGTCTGTTTATTTTGTCTTGTGACCCACTGAGTTTAACTAGAGAAATCTGTGTGAACACAGATTTAGAGCCATGTATTGGAGTTTGGTCGGCTCAGCAGTAGATACAAGACCAGAGACAATGATTATCCGTCTCCCAGAATCTATCAGTAGACAATATTTCTATAGTAAGAGGAAGAATGCCATAAGCCCCTTACCTTTTCATGATTGAGTTTTGATAGGGCCAGTCCTGTGTCAACCAAATTTAATTAACTGCAGCTGTTGTGAGCTAATGGATGCAGTGGTTGTATCTAGTCTAGAGATTGGCATTTCAAAGCCGTCATTCTGGTTCTCACTTTCTGTTCTTCTCCAAGGTTCTCTGAGACTTTGAGATGATGGTCTACATGCTTTGCTTAAGTCTGAGCCCTCAATCATTATCTTTTGCATTTGGACAGTCATCAGTCTCTGAATTCATTGCAAAAAAAAATCCCAAATATCTCTGGGTATAAACAGAGATATTTGGAAAGTAGATTGTTGTTAATTTAGTTAAATGACAGTAGTACACTCTCCCCCTTGGGCCTATGACTGCTTAAGGCATATGTTACTAACTAAATGTGTAGTTCCAGCCTTGGCGTTTTTTTTGGAGGAGCATGGGTAATACCCAGGCAGAGGGCAGCTGCCTTCCTCTGCAACTAAAGTGGAACTTCTAAACTTGCAGAAATATCTTGTCTGGCAGGTTGGTTTTTGGCACATAAAATTTGTGGAAAGGTAAGACCACTGGTTATTTTTTTTTTTTCAGGACAGGGTTTCTCTGTACCTTTGGAGTCTGTCCTGGAACTTGCTCTCTAGACCAGGACTGTCTCATACTCACAGAGATCTGCCAGTCTCTGCCTCCCAAGTGCTGGGATTAAAGGCATGCACCACCACCACCCAGTTAGGGCCACTGACTTTTTAAAATAATGCCGTTTTTATAAAAGGCACAATAGGACTTTTGCCCAGTATCATCTATACAGTGTCAAGCACAAGGCTTGGCTTATGTCAGATGTTCAAAATGTTTTAGCTGAAAGAAAAAAATTCTGAAATGTATTCTAGAAGATACATATTAGTTATGATAAATGATTTTTATTTTTAAAACAATGGGAGTTATTCCATTTTCATGAATTTCCCAATGTCCCTTTAGCCTATGGAAGAGAAACAGTATAAGACCTTTCCACTTTCAACATACGACATCTTCCTAACATTATCATTTATTGACATGAAACTCACACACTTGTCGCCAACTCCGCTTGCCTCATTTCTGTTCAAAAACAGAGTTTTCATTGGCCACTCCACATACTTGTAATGCTCTTTCCCCAGATATCTATATGATCTCTTCCTTAAGGTTTATATAATTTCTATTTCTATGGTAGTATACATCTTCTTTGGAATACTCTGATATTCATTTCCCCACAATTTCCCCGTTGTTTCTAGAGTTGCTTTGTCTTATAGTTCCATGTTCATGTGTGTCTGTGGCCTCAAACTCATAAAGACTTCTTACTTTCTTAATTTCAGCACAGTATCTCTGGATCCTAGAATGGTGTGGGGTACAAAATATATGTTCAATAAATCCCTTTTGATTAAGTTAAAAATCATTACCACTGAATTTATTTCTCCTCTCTTGGTGACTACAGTGAGGGATCTTTACTGGTAAGTTGCATATCAATGAAATGTATATTTGTAGGAAATAACATCATTTTATTTACTTGTTATAATTGTGAAGTTGTTATATTTTAGATTAAATACATCAAATGTTTGTCTTGTTACAATAAGAAACAAAAAAAACCCAAAAGGAAGAACTACAACTTCATTGGCACATAAACTTATAAAATAAATGTAATATATATAAGAAATACATAAATAAATATAAGATAACTTAGATTTGGGACTCCACAGCCATTTTTATAAGAAAATTAAATACAAAGGAAATTTAGGACATATGATTTAATAATTTTAAGACATATTAATAATACATTTAGGACATGTAAATTTTAATAATTAATAGCTAAAATTAATAAACTTCAATAATTAATAGTCAGGCTTAGAGTGTTGGAAAATCTGGTTATGCAACTAGGTTCTCTTAGCTTTTTTTCAGATGTATTAATAAATCATGTTGTCTATTGGCTAGTATAGGTTGAATCATGCTGTCCATTGGCTAGTATAGGATAAGTCATGCTGTCCATTGGCCAATATAGGATGATTCATTCTGTCCATTAGCTAGTTAGTATAGTACTAGGCTTGAGAAAAGCAGAAGGACAGTGGAAGGAGAAATTCAAACACATGGGTCAGAATCCCAGGTCAGCCATTCACATGGTGACTGAATTTAAACCATCTATTTGTCCCATTTAAAACTCTATTTTTGTTACATATAACAGTCACCTCCAAGCTTTTATAAGTATGATATCATGGCAAATTTTATTTAAATTTCATAACACTTTAATAATATGAGATTTTTATTAATAATTAAGACAGGGAATGATCCAAGCAATTATAATTTTTTTTGACAAACATACACTCCCCCCATAACTAGAACATATGTTCATTCCAATTAAATGACACATTTTGGAAAAATCTTGCTGTGCTCATATATTCAATACACATTTGTTTTAAAAAGATGCTGATTACATCTAGTGACTAATAAAGTATTTGCATGATTCTAAGATCCTTGCTTAATTTTCAAATTCTACAATTTCCATCCCTTTTAAAATGTGTAGATAAACATATTTATGTAAATGTGTATATCAGCTGCTTTTCTGTTTCTATGATAAAACACCATGACCAAGGCAACTTATAGAAGAAAGAGTTCATTTTGGTTTATGCAGGAACAGCATGGTAGCAGGCAGCTAGAGGAGGAAGAAGCTGAGAGATCA
>CABHPQ010127377.1:2188-24119 GCA_902168405.1 Peromyscus aztecus | reverse complement strand
AGTGTTTACTTTCCAATTTTCTTTGTATCTCTCACAAGACCATATGCCTAGGACTGAGTGTTAGAGGATAAAGATAAGATGTGTGTTTTCAACATCTGCAAAATATTATAGGGGAGAAGATTCATAATCTCGTGTCTGGTTAAGTAATACTTCTGTGTAAAAAAAAAAAATCGTTCTTAAAACTGTTTTTACTTTTCACCCCTCATGATTGGTTGGTTTATTTTGTAAGAATATATGCAGCTTAGAAAGCTACACAGAAAACTCACCTTGAGCAGTTTTGGTGTTTGCTGCTGAAAATGGTGAGTATAAAGTTTCGTGGCAAAGGGGAAAAGAAATGATGAGCACAGTCCCTCCACTAGGTACATCCACTTGGCTTCGTTCCCTAAAACTAAATGGAAGAGAATTAGCTCACTGTCCCTGGGCAAGTCACTACTAATGAAGCTGCAGTTTTCTTTAAAGGCATTACCTAGATCATAAAAGTTTGGTTTAGAACTCTGTGACTTTTTCTCTGGGTCAAAGAAGCTAAGAAGAGTTTGCCTCTTAAGTAGAGGTTCTCTTAGAAACCCCTCGGTGAAATCTGACCATCTTGAAATGTTCATGCTGTTTATTGTTGGGTGGCCAATATAGTCTCACACAGGCATCTTCATATCAACTTAAAAGCTGTCTCCTCCATTGACAGTTCACACTTCTGAGAACTATAGTAAGGAAAACAGTTAAACACTTTTGCAAAATATGGTTTAAAGAGAGGTTACAGTGATTGCCAGTTATCGTTAGAGAAGTTGGAGAGTGGGAGTCTGAGCCCCCCTACATAGATTCCATGTATATTTACAACACATGCATTCTTTTTTTTTCAGTTATTTTAAGGTCTTGTGGTTTACTAGCCCTCAGAAATCTGCACCATCACACAGTGCAGATCACTGCAGAATCTCCGTTCCTTTTCTTGCCAGCACCAACATTGGCCTTTGCAGTTCCCGTGACCTTCATTCTGTTTTTGTGTTCCTTTCCCTGTTTTCTGGCAGTCTTTCTCTGCTCATAAAGGTCATGTCTTTTGAGTCTCTAAGCTCATTCTTCATTCATAATCCAGAGAATCATAAATTGTGCTGAAGCCATGTGACTTGCGACCACTAAAATGGCTTCTGAATCCAAATACAAAGATGATGTTTGGTGTGGTTTTGTACATTTTTGCTAGCTTTCCCCACATTTCTGCCTTCAGTACTGTCTCCTTTCCTGGGTGAAGGGCCCCGGTGGTGAATTGTACCCCCACCCTGAAGCACAGGTTAAGAGCAGTGCTGTGTCATGCATGATGGCAGCTGTTGAGTAGCCAGAGAAGAAAAGAGTTTTCAATGCTTTTAAGATTTATTTCAGGTGGGCAGGGGTGGTGCATGCCTTTAATCCCAGCACTCGGGAGGCAGAGCCAGGAGGATCTCTGTGAGTTCAAGGCCAGCCTGGTCTACAGAGCAAGATCCAGGACAGGCACTAAAGCTACATAGAGAAACCTTGTCTTAAAAAAAAAAGATTTATTTCATTTTTATGTGTACATGTGGTTTGCCTGCATGTGTTTACACTGTGCACTTGGTGCCTGAGGAAATCATGTCTAATTCCTTGAATCTGGAGTTGCTGATTGTTGTTAGCTACCTTTTGCGTGTGGGGAACTGAGACTGGGTCCTATGCAAGAGTAATAAGTTACTCTTAACTGCTGAGCCATCTTTCTAGTACTGTACAATGCCTGGAATTTAACTTAACAAAATTCTATTAACTTTAATTGGACAAAATGAGCTTGGGTTCTACCTGATAATTAAAAACAAACTAACAAAAAAACCGTGGATATACACAATAGAAAAGAAAAATAGCATCTCACAAGAACACATATTTGATAGAATACAAAGACTTTCTTTAAAAAAAGCATCAGCATGTAATAAATAAAGCATGAAATAAAAATCTAAATATACTTGATTTTCTGTGGTTTTTCTTGTAATGATCATTGTGATCTTCACCAACAACAAAAAAGGAAGGAAGGAAGGAAGGAAGGAAGGAAGGAAGGAAGGAAGGAAGGAAGGAAGGAAGGAAGGAAGGAAGGAAGGAAGGAGAGAGAGAGAGAGAGAGAGAGAGAGAGAGAGAAAAGAAAGAAAAAATACACAAGTGTAGGTAGACTTTTCTTTCCCACCCTGCCGGTTCCCAAATAACCAATATGGAGACTTAATTATAAATGTTTGGTTGACATCTCAGGCTTATTGCTAACTAGCTTTTAAATTAACTCGTTCCTATTAATCCACATTCTGCCATGTGGTGTTACCTCTCTTTCATCTTGTACCTCCTGTTTCCTCTCCATGTCTGGCTGGTGACTCATCTGACTACACCCTTCTTCCCAGTGTCCTTAGTCTGGTTTTCCCACCTAACCTTATTCTGTCCAGCTATTGGCCAGTCAGCTTCTTTATTAAACCAATCACAAGGACATATATTTACATAGTGTAAAGGAATATTCCAGACCTAAGGCTTGCTTGCTTTCAGACAGTTACATGGAGAGTTACATCAGATTTGTATACACAAATGAGGTTGTCAGAGAAGCTTATCAGTAAATGTTTTTTTCAGTCTCCTACTGAAGACTTCCTTTTCTGGGGTAATGGCTCTCACCTCTCCCCTGGGTAATCTCATTTGTAGATTGAAGTTTCTCTTCTGTCTTCTACACAGACCTTCAGTGACAGGTATCTCATCTTGTTGATTCCTACTCTGTGATCTCCAACACGCTTTAATCCTTGTTAATTATGATGGGCTTCAGTCTTGCCTCCTACTTCTCAAATTTCTTCAAAAAGTGAGAGACAACTTTTCAAGGACTTATATATCTGCTAGGTTGTTTTTTCCCCCTCAGCATGTTTTTGATTCCAGCTTCAGCAAGCCCCTTGTCGGATTTGAGGTGAAAGTCTAAAAATCTTATCAGTGATGTTCCCCATCTCCAAGCATTTTTTTCCAAATAGAGCAGGCATAATTGCTTTTCAATTTCAAGTTTCCAAGATTTTACTGCTTCCAGGTCCTATATAAACTACAGTACATCCATGGTAAGCTGTTGAACAGAGTGGAGGGAGGAGGGAGGGGTGCTCATAAGATGTGGGAGGGTCCATCACAGGAACACCCAGAGTGCCTACAAATTCAGGGTCCACTGACTTCATTTCAGGTGGACATCTTAGGGCTGATTGGTATCACAAGAGCTGTAATTGTTTCAGTGGCCTTTGAAGCCAGTTTTCTAGGCCTAGGTTTCAAGAGTGCATAAAATCCTGTGCATAAAGACTTCTCATGATAGTCTCCTTGGCCCCACGCCTAGAAATGTAGCTGGGTCTCTAATGTTCCTGTGCTTCTGGTAGGCTCTGGCCCCCGCTAAGAGGGGGAGCAGGGCTTACTCCCCAGCTGCTCTCATGAACTCATTAGCCAGAGAACCTCTTGTCCTCTCCTTGTGCTCAGTGTTCCAGTACAATATCTGTCCTTAAACCTATCTTCAGGTGCTTTGAGTTTGCATCCAAAATTGAGAAAGTAGTAAAAGACTTGATTCCCTACTAGAGAACCAAGTAGTTAGGAGGCTCCTCAGGGGACAGGTAGTTAGTTCACTGGACTGCCTCTTCGTTTTTAATTTAGTAACTAACTCATAACAAATAACCAGCGACTTTTCATAAGTTAGAGGATGAACTTTAGAACCAAATAGGCATAGTTTTTGTTTTGTCTTTTGTTGTCTTTTGTTTTGTTTTGTTTTATTGTAGGCTGTTGAGGTTTGGCTGTCCTGGCCAAACTAAGACTCATACATCTTTGGTTTTAGACATCCTAATTTCTTGCCTATCTAACATGCTAGCAGAGAAGATGACCATTAACTCAAATACAATTAAATCTTCTACCTTACCCATATTCTCTTCTCATTGTCTGCTGTCAATCCTCTCCACAGACTAAGCTTTAATCAGTACCATCATCATCACCACCACCATCATCATCAGGGAAGTTATTTTTAAAAGTCTCAAACTGCTACACTCAATCTCCAGAGGTTCAGACTAAAAGCTTGAGATGGAATTCAAGAATTTACATCTCTAAAATCCCTAGGGGATACTATGGAGGGATAAATCTAAAACAGGAGTAGAAATAAGACTGATTCTCACTGGTACAGAGAAGAAGGTTGTGCCTGTCCCCCCCGCCCCTCCCATATACTCACTACCTTTACTGTGTGTGTGTACATTTCCTTTAGAAAAGATGTCTTCTTGTGCTTCTCTGAAATCTATGTACATTTTCCTGGAAGCTAAGTAGGTCACTCCCCACTTTTACAACTGGAGAATGGATTCCTCCTTGACCTGAAAGGCATCCAGATGGAATTTTATCATGAAGCTAGCACCTCTGTCTTTCAACTTGCTGCCACATTGTGCACCCCAGTGAACACCTGCCTCCAGACTACAAATCTACCTGCCAGAAAGAGATGGGAAGTTTATTTTTAACTTTGAAGAGTGGACAAATTTATGGTTACCAAAACTGCCGGGTTAAGTTCAGGACGGTCTCTGTGTGGCCAATGGTCCTGCCAAGCGCTCTTACTGGAGAACTAGTTACAGTGAGAAAATTCCATCAGCTTAGCCTAAGGGTGAGACTTCCTACTTGGCAATCTCCTTAGCAGATTGCCTGTTACACATGTAGCGTTCTGATATAATGCTTATTCAATTAAAAAAAAAACTGACACTTGTCTTCCCTCCATGTGGGCTGATTTTGGGAAAAAGATTTGGGTTTCATTGTATCTTTCCAGCATTAGTATTAGTTGAAGCCACACTTAGAGACCTACTGCACAATATGAGCCTGAATTGGAACTTTAAATTTCTCTCTAGTTCTTTCAGCCTGTCCTCATAGTTTGTCAAAGACTCTTTAAATAGTCTCATTTTTTAACTTTGATTCTATCACCCTTCCCACCTTATGGTCTCTGTAAAGTTGTACATTCATCATCTGCTTTCCAAATCAGTAGTGAGTTTTGGAAAGAGACCCCAAAAGTCACTGGAGCCAGGCGACGTCCACATTGTCGTTTGTTGGACAACTACGTAGCACAGACTGATAGACACTAGGGAAGCAGCTGTGGGCAAGGCAATGTTGACTAGAGTTTATGACTAGGAAGAGGAAGAAATGCTACAAAGCATTTTGCTTCAGAAGGGAGAGTGTTGGAAATCTAAAGCTGTGCCTCAGAGGAACTTCCTAGGACAATTGACTAAGTTGCTATCCAAAGGATCAGTAGGAATAGGGTATGGGGGAAAAAATTCACTGGTCTGTAGGCAACAGAATAGTATTTGCAAAAGTCCAGAGGAATCAGAATGTGGCATGTTCAGGGAACTGCAAATAGGTAGTTCAGTGAAATCAGAATAGGGAGATGGAATGGGCCATGGGCAGACTGTGGAGCATAGTTCCAATTTCAGCCGTTCACAGATCAGTCTAATGACAGTATGACCCGGGCAGTTTCTCCTTCTACCCATGTCCATACCATACTCCGTGGTCAAATGATGTAAAATTATTGAGATGCACTAGGCATCCATCCAATCTCTCATGCAAGTAATGCTACTGAAATGAAGTAACCCTGACAGGAATGTTTATAATTATATGTTGTCCCCTGATAACTACCACTTCCTCCAGCAAAATACAAATTATCTACACAACAATGCATTCTAAAAATGCATGATTCTTTATCAATATTCTGGTCTAGGATGTGAAAGGATTTTTTATTTTGACATTGGGCATATTTTTGTGGATTTTATTTATTTTGCTTAGTCTTATTTGTTGCCTTGTTTATATTTTATGTCACACAACTGTCAGTTTCTGTCATTACCCTCGAAGAACCCTGGTCTGGAGACAGTGTGTATTGTGTAGCTGCTTTCTGTGTTGAATATGATCATTGTTTCTGGATATGAAAATCAGAACAGCCGTGATTACCCAAAAGAGACCCTCACCTGAGATTCTGGTCTCTTGGTCTCTCTGCTGGAACTGCACGTGATCCTGACCCAGCCACACATGTTCTTGGGGGAAAGCAGAGTGTAGAGGAGGTGGAGGGTTAGTGCTGTGGTGAGGCCTTCATGAGTCATCAGCCATGCTGGGCTGGGGCTTTTCCATGATGCAGCTGCCTCAGAGTCATCTACGCTTCCGCAAGTAACCGCCTAACCAGGCTCCTGTAACTGACCTCAGTACATTCATTTTTTCCACCAATGGACTTAGGTGGGATCATCTGTTTGGTTTGCTGGTGTCCTTTCTTAGGTGAGTAGATATTAATTCTGTGCATCTCCCCAGAAAATCATGCAACCAACAAGATGAATGGTTTCCAAGAGAACTTGCTCCAGCCCTCTTCACTAGTGAAATTTAGAGTCGTCCCATATGTTTTCCATTTGAACAACTCGGGAAACTAACAATGGTCAAAACTAAAGAAAACATTCTGCCTCATGAAACTATATGTTGGATTCATCCTTTTCTCACTGAAAGTCATACTTAGAATTTTCTGCAAATCCCGTTGTGCTATATGGCTTTATGTCAACTTGAAACAAGCTAAAGTCATCCGAGAGGAGAAATTAAGAAAATGACTCCATAAGATCACGCTGTAGGCAAACCTGCAGGACATTTTCTTAATTACTGATTGATAGGGAGGGCCCAGCACTTTGTGGGTGGTACTACTCAGAGATCTGAGCCAGTAGTCTTGGTTCTATTAAAAAAAAAAAAAAGCAGGTTGGACACGCTATGGGGAGCAAGCCAGTAAGCAGCACCCCTCCATGGCCTCTTCATTAGCTCCTGTTTCCAGGTTCCTCTCCATTGAGTTCCTGTCCTGACTTCCTTCGATCTCTACATCTCTATACCTCTCTCCCTCCTATAATTTCTGTATTAAAGCCTCGAAAGAATTAAAGATGAGTGTCCCTAACTCCAAACTGAAAAAGTCACAACAGTGACTTTAAGGATACTTCTTAAGTAGACCACAGTTAGGGTTTCTATTGCTGTGATGAAACACCATGACCATAAAGCAAGTTGTGGGAGGAAAGGGGTTATTTAGCTTACACTTGAGCATTGCTGTTCATATTGAAGCAAGTCAGGACAGGAACTCAAACAGGGCAGGGTGCTGGAGACAGGAGCTGATACAGAGGCCATGGAGGGATGCTGCTTATTGGCTTGCTCCCCATGGCTTGCTCAGCCTGCTTCCTTAAAGAACCCAGGACCACCAGCCCAGGGATGGCCCTGCTCACTATGGGCTGGGCCCTCCCCCATTGATCGCTAATTGAGAAAATGCCTTACAACTGGGTCTCAAGGAGGTATCATCTTCAGCTGAGGCTCCTTCCTCTCTGATGGCTCCAGCTTGTGTCAAGTTGACACACAAAACAAGCCAGCACACCAGACGTGGAGAATAGAAGAGTTACAGCATCATGGGAGCCTCCTTCTAGATCTCAGAGGAAGACAAGGGAGGGCACACAACATGCATTAGATTCAGGATTCTTGCAGGGTGCCCTTGAGTATGTGAGGCTCTAAAGGTGGAACCCAAGCTACATTGGGGACTTGGCACATTTGAGATGTCGAAAATGGAGACTATAGGGAAGCTACGGGTGTCAAGCACAGCCAGCCTAGTAGAGAGGCCTCATGGACTGCAGCCACTAAGGCTGCACAGGGATGGGGCTGTTCAAGCCCACCGAAGCCCACATCATGACATAATGTGGCCAAAATGCTCTATGTGGGGGCTACAAGATTTGCTATTTGTCCTACTGGTTTGGGTTCGGCCTTGGCCCACTCCTCCTTTCTGTCTGTTTGGAGGTGATATGTTTATCCTGTCCCACTCTATCCTGAGAGTCTGTAACTTGGTTTTACAGTGGCTTAAAACTCTAAGTTTGCTTCAAGCCTCAGAGGAGACTTTGAGCTTGGAATTTGAATAATGCTGTAACTGTGAAGATTACGGAGATGCCTGGAGATGGGCTGCATACATAAATACATTTTCTATTATAAGATGCAATGAACCTTTTGGGGGTCAGGGATAGAATATTATGTCTTAGTTTTTGAGTACCCCCCCATTCTTATTTATAGAAAGCATGTCCTTGAGGGCTGTGTAGACTGATCTCTCTCACATGCTCTCTTGTTCTTTCCCTTCCATGATGCCAAGAGGTAGGAATATTGCTATATATATATGAATATATGCTATTGCTACCATGTAACTATCCAGCTGCATGTGGCCACGCAACCGTGGGCTGAAATCTCTGCAAAGATCCAAAATAAATCTTTCTTCTAACTTGTTTGGTCAGATATTTTGTTACGCTGATAAAAACTGAGTGAACACAGTGTCACACTTCCTGTGTTGGTTCCTTTGTGTTTGTGGCTACACTGTGGGGTTGCAGCATGCCTGTGGCCTTCTAACCACATCCACCTTTCCTTGTTTCCAGTCCATTGGTCACATCGATTATAGATACTTTTAAAAATCCCAGAAAAGCTCATTAGATCTTCCTGAACACACTTGGAAGTCGACTTTTGGACTCCGATGATGGGGACATTGTTAAAATTCCAATTCTTTCTTCACTTTGATACCAAAGTCGCATCATCATCTTCATGATTTCACATCACTTGTGGCCCATCATTGTTTCACCAGACATTGTCGTTCAATGCCAGCTCTTTGTTCAGAGACATAAATATCTGCATGAAAATACAAAGAAAAGAGAACGTCCAGTTGTTTAAAAATGAGAAAAGGTAATGATATTTTCCATCTGCAAAAATCTTATTGGAAATGAAAATATTCATTCAAAGTTTTGAAAAATGCATTCATGAACCTTTAAAGTTTGGCAAGCCCTCAAAGAGCAAGACAATTAAAGAAGACAAGCAAAGACTCCAAGAAAATCTATGAAGCCTGACTTATAAGCATGCTTGAGATAAACAGTGCATCTGCACAAGTTATTGATGGCCTTATCATTTCTGAGTTCTGAGAAAAATGTAACAAGGAACGACTTGTGGAAGGCCAGCCATGGCAACTAAGAACCCAGCCAACCCATTGCTTATTTGGTAACTGATTATTGTACAGGGAAAAAAATAAACAGCGAAAACAAGAGAAAGGGTATTAGAAAGGACCTATAGTTAGTTATAGTGTCCCTAGAATTCATCTTTCAAGGTAAGACATGGAAATACCTTTGCAGATGCAATGGGTTAAGATGTGCTCACATCAGCTAAGGCAGGCCCTAAATCTAATTCTGTTTAAATCCTTATTAGAAAAGGAGATGTGGTGGTCTGAATAGGTATGACCCCGATGGACTCATGTGTTTGAATGTTTGGCTCAAAGGGAGTGGCACTATTAGTAGGTGTGGTCTTGTTGGGGTAGACGTGAGGAAGTGTGTCACTTGGGGGTGGGCTTTGAGGTCTCATGTGCTTAAACTAGGCCCAGTACTTAGTCCCTCCTTCTGCTGCCTGTGGTCAAGATGTAGAACTCTCAGCTCCTTTGCCAGCACCATGTCTGCCTGCACGCCACCACGTTTCCCACCATGATGATAATGGACTAAACCTCTGAAACTGTAAGCTAGCCTCAATTAAATGTTTTCCTTTTTAAGAGTTGCTGTGTCTTCATGGTGTCTCTTCATGGCAACAAAACCCTACGACAAAAGAGAGCACAGAGAATCATAAGAAAAAGAAAGCCTTTTGATAAGAAAGGGAGAGACTGAGTGATAGAGCTTCAAATTCGGGGAGCCAAATATTGTCATCAGGCACGAGAAGTTGAGATTAGTAAGAGCACTAAGTGAACTCTGCCCTGCTTACACCCTGAAGCAGCCTCCAGAATAGTGAAAGAATATATTTGTTTTTTTATTAAAACACTGATTTTGGCTTTTTTACTGCCATCCTAGGAAACTGGTACATGGTTCAAAAGCAGAATACTTAAATGAGTCTTTAACTTTAGGAAGTAAAGCAGCGTCATAAAGAATGTAGAACAGCTGCAATGATGTGAATCGTGATCTCTAATGCTAAACCCAGGATTTATATTTGCCAAAAATCGCAGAGCAACATAGCAAGTCATATATCTGAATATAAACTTCACCTAAAAATATTCAGTTGCCTTCTAGAAGAAGCCTGAGAACGCTAAGACCTTGACTGATAAAAAGAGAATACAAGAAATTATAGACCTTAAATAGCTTCATTCATTATGAAAATAGCTTCATAACAAAAGAACCCAGTATAGTGAAAGACACAACACTAACAAGTGCCAGGGGAACACTGTAGTGATGACTGAGAGAGTCAGGAGCCTCAGAAAAAGGATGGGCTGCAGTTGCGGAGCATAATTCCAGAAGTCAAGGATCGCTGGCTGGGAGAGTCAGCACCCTCGAGCACTCAAACTACTGGTCCTACTCAAACTGCTGGTCTCTCAGCAGCGGCTCACTCTGCTTTGGCTGTCTCAAGTGTTCATTCACATTTTCTTTGTGGAATCTGCACACTCGGGTTAGAATTAGTTCTGCCTGAGGAGTTACCACTAAACTAATAATAGATGAAGTAGCCTGGGAAGAGACCAGAGTGAAATAGCAAATGCATGTTAATTATGAACACACAAGTTAAATTTTGCTTTGAAATTAATCATTCTTTCCTTAATATGCGATTCTGTACTTACTCATTTAATGTAACTTCAAAACTCAAGCATTTTCTTCTTTTAAAGTATAATCAGTTAATGCTCAAAATGGACATTATTCATGTCCAAAAATACAGCTGGGGAAACTTGATTACCGGATTCTGAGGAAACTATACTACGGTTGAATTAAGTTTTGATTAAGTAAATTTTATCATCCTCAGTTGTATAATCTTGTAACTTTAAGTATTTCTTTTCAAAATGCCATTATAAGTAGTCTAATGTGGATCACTGATGAATGTTAAAATATATAAATTCAGGAAGTAATTATAAAATGTTATTAATGTTCCCAGAGCTAAAAAAAAAAAATGCTTTTAAAGAGCTGATGGGCCACGAAGATCTTGGTATCCAATACTGTTCTCCAATAAAAGGGATCAGGGCCCCTTCTAGAGATTGCTATTTTGAAGATGAAGCCGAAAATGCACAAGCTGAACCTACAACATGGAGTGCTTCTGAAAGGAAAGAGGCGTGGTGGGAGTTGGGGGGTCACGTGGGTCAGAGTGTGCTGTGCTGAGAAACCTGAAACAAGCTGAGTGACAAGGCAAGCGCAGTGCTGGGTCATAGGTCACAGAGCAAAATAAGCATCTGCATGTCCATACCCACGCCAAGAAACGATCGAACCAGTACACGAAAGAGGAAAAGTGTCATCTCATATCGTAAAGAATTTGAAATAGTTTATACAGATACTCCGATGTGGAGGGAGCATGAGTGTGGGTGGTGCAGAGTCACCTGCTTCCGAATGATGCAGTATACAAAAATGGGCCAGAACCGACCCACAATGAAGAAATGTGGCCAGCATCGTCAGTGCTAAGTCCTGATGATAACATGTGCCCTCCATAAAACGTGATGACCGCAGCATCTCATCTAAACAAATGGAACGTCTCTCCCCAAACCTGCAGCCTCCGTACAACCATAGGAGAATTATCAGACAAGCCAAAATTGAGGGAGACGGCACAAAACAGAGACGTGATATCTGAGAAGCAATAAACAAAGGGAGACCCACGTTTTCTAGCTTACATCTAGAGAGGCTTTTCTTCAAGGAGAATCCACAAAAGGCTGCTGCCTCAGAAGGGCCACATTCACTCTGGAGTCAAAGCTGTGCTGCCCCTGCCCCAACCTCCCCCCCACACCCAAGAAAGTTCTAAGCCTTAAAAGATCAAACTTCTTTTAAGTAAATTATTTATATCCTAAAGTTCAATATTGTTTAAGAAATGCAGGAATATCTTGTCCAATAAGGTAAAATTCACAATGTCCTAAACCAAATCAAAGAAATAAACAATTAAAAAAATGTTACCAGGAATATAAAAAAGGACCAAGAGACTTCATCATTTACATAATCCTGGACTTTTAGACACTAAAACTATATGCTATAGAACTCTGTTGTCTTTATAATGTATTCAGACTTGAGTACTTTATTATAGCAACTAATAGTGGACTATTTCAGGTGACATAGACTTTGTGCTCACATCCATCCCAGCTAGTTGTGAAGGCTAAGTCCTAGACTTGCCTTCACCTAGACTGAGACACCAACATTACTCCAAGGCTTTGGTTCTACTTAACAAGGCAGGTGTAGTCTGTCTACCATCACAGGTATTTCCATTCCACTAGAAATTATTTTCTAGATCAGCAGTTTGAAAACTTACGTGTGTAATCCTTTATGTTGCTAAGAATAGAAAGTCTTGGACTCCACTTGAGGACTTCAGATTCAAAGCCTTTGGTGATGGACTCTTTAAGCCTGATTGTGCCACAGGTCTTTAAGATAGAGGCACTGAGAGATTAACAGTTTGAGAGAAGAATGTAATCACGGGTCAGCAAGACAGCTCAGAGATTAAGAGTGCTTGCTGCCAAGCCTGAAGACCCGAGGTTGATCCCTGCAACCTACATAGTAAGAGAGTACTGACCCCTGAACGTTGTCCTCGACCTCCACAGAAGCACTAAGACACACACTTAGGAACACTCACTCATTAATTAATTATTTAATCAAACATAAAATTTCAGATTTATTTATTTGCACACATGTGCACACATATGTAACAACAATCAAGAAAAAGCTATGGATTTGAGAAGGCATGCCTGGGGCCACCGAGGAAGGGGACGCGAGAGAGATTAAAGGGGGGTTTGTAATCATGCTTTTATTGAAAATCTATACAACATATTCTACTTGTGGTGTCTACTCCCTCACCTCCTTTCACAGCCTTCCCATCCATCGGACTCCATGATCTTTCTCCCCTTAGAAACCAGGAAAATGAAGAAAGCAAACCAAATGAAGAAGCACAAGAAACGCAGACACAAAATAAAACTCATAAAAACACAAAATTGGAAACCATAATAGACAAGCAAAAGACCAGTAATGTAAAAACAAACAAACAAACAAAAAACAAACAAATAACCCAAATAAAGCAATACACACACACAAAAAAAAATCTAGAAGAACAACACTGAATTAGGTTAGTGCTGACCAGCTACTGCCGGGCATAGGCCCCACACCTTAATGTGTTTCTATACCCAGTGAGTGGGATTCCATCACATAAACCGAATTTTTCCTTTTCAAGCAGCTGTGAATTGGAGATAGTTTCCAGATTCAGTATGGGAACTCTTCTTTACATCCCCACCTCTCAGCACTGAGACCCAGTCTGACTTGAACCTGCGCAGGCCCTCTGCATGCTTTCACAGTCTCTGTGAGTTCATCTGTGTTTCAGTCCTGTTGTGTCTGGAAGACACTGCTTGGTGTCACCCATCCCCTCTGACTCTTACAATCTTTCTGCCTTTTCTCGTGTAGAGCTGCCTAAGTAAGCCCTGTGGGAAGAGGGCTAAAATAATCACATCCCATTTTAGGACTGAGTGTTCCAAAGCCTATCACTTTCAGCACATTGTCCAGTTGTTGGTCTCTGTATTTTTTTTCCATCTATTGGAAGATGAAGCTTCTTTGCTGATGGCTGAGTAAGACACTGGTCTATGGGTATAGCAGAATGTCGTTAGAGATCATTTATTGCTGTGTTCCTTGAGCAGAACAGAAGTATTTGGTTTTACCTGAGGCCTATGGCCTATCTAGCCTCAGGTTCTTCACCACCCAAACAGTGTCAGGCATGGGTTCCATCTCGTGGAGTGGGCCTTACATCCAATCAGAGAGTGGTTGATTACTCCCACAGTGTCTGCACCACTATTGCACCAGCATATCAGGTAGGCTAGTCATGATTGTAGATCTCAGGATTTGTAGCTGAGTTGGTATTTATCTTTCTCCCTTAGTAATGTGCAGAGTACCTTCCAGTATCATGAACACTAGTACACTAGTCAGTAGGGTGACTAGTCAGTAGTCTAGTTAGGCACCAGCTCAACTTCTTCATATTCAATGAGAGGTGTAAGTGTTGTCCTTAGCAATAGGACCTTGCCATAAGTTTGTGGAGAGCAACCAATAGCCTTGACAATAGCATGAGATATTCGGAGGCTTCATTAGGGCCCCTTTGGTCGATGACTCAATTAGATATAACCAGTTCCTGGCACTATAGGTTTCACTTGATGGCAAAGAGGTCTAGTTGGGACTTTGTCTCCCCCATTATTTTTGACTCCACTTGGCTTCTTTCATGTATGTACATGTCTTAAGAGGCTTCTACAGTAGTAGATTTCCATATGGTCCTTAGTGTTAACTATCCCTTCCTGTGGCCCCTCCCTTGTACCCCTTTTCTCTCCCCTCCCCATTTAATTCTCCCACTCCAATCTCTCCTGTTTTTCCATAACTATGCGTTCTAATCCCCATTCCCTGGTAGGTCCTCCCCCACCCCAGTCCCTTACTGTATACCTATGGCTATAGCATACCTACCAAAAACTTAGAAGCTAATATCCACATATAAAAGAATATATACAATATTTGTGTTTGGGGACCTGGGTTACCTTACTCAGGAAGATTTTTTTTTCCTAACTCCGTCCATTTACCTGCAGATTTCATTTTTTTTTTTATCAGAGCTCAATAATGTTCGATTCTGCAAATGTATCACATTTTTATTCTCCATTCACCAGCTGATAGAGAACTAGGCTGTTTCTATTTTCTGATTATTATGAATAGAGCAGCAATGAGCATGGATGAGCAAGTGTCTCTGTGGTAGGATGAAGCATCTTTTAGGTATACGTCCAAGAGTGGTATAACTGGATCCTGAGGTAGATCTATTCCCAATGTCTTTAGGAGCTTCCACATTGATTCCCATAGTGGCTGTACAAGTTTGCACTCACACCAGCAATAGATGAGTGTTTTCAACCTCACCAACATGTGCTGTCATTTGTTGTATTGATCTTGGCCAGTCTGACTGGTATAAGATGAAATATCAAAGTAATTGTGTGTTGAGGGTCATGAAAGTATACAGCAGGTGATAACTGATGTTCATATATCAGTCCACCAAATGAATGACTCTTTGATGGGAAGCCCCGCCTGGCCAGGCCATGAAGTTACTGACCATAAATGATCAGTCGCTCCTTGTCTGTGTTTCTCTCATATGCCACTTCATTTCTTCCCTAAGAACTGCATTCCTTCCTTAAGAACAGCTATGATATCTCCCCATTTACCATATATTTCCATGTAATGTGTACATGTAATCTCATGATTACATCTCAATCCTATGGGCACACATAATTGTGGATAGTCAAGAAGGTCGTTTCTTATTTAACTGTACAATTTTTATGAATAGAAACATACTAAAATGTGCTTCATACTAGGTCTATTGTTTCATGTGGACTGTAGACACTTCAAGGTCTTGTTCTCTATCCTTAGCCACTGATAAGGCAAATTGGCCAAAGTGTCCTCATAGAACTTTCACAGTACAGAATTGCAGGTGCCTGGCCTTGTTGGATCAAAACCCTTCAGAAGAATTATAGTGAACTAGAAGTGATAGTGCAGGTGTCTGGCCTTGGTATATCTTAGTCCTTCAAGAGATCAATAGCACCTATCTTGCCCTAAGCTTCTTCCACTGGCACCTCCCTACTCTGATTCAAAAAACAATTAACACTTTGTATTTTTTTCTACACCAGTTTTTAATGCAAGATTTTAGGCTTAGTAGACCAACTATTTATGTTATTAATCACATAAAATAGTACATATATTCTTTGCCTTTTCCTTAAATCTCTCATTGGTTTAATTTCTTTCTTGTAACCTTTGTAGCTATCCCTTTAAGAGATAGCCAGGACTTTTTACAACCTACAGCTGTTGTCAATCACCAATTAAGCTGACTAAGTCTTTGCCAAATGTGACTCTTATCAGAATACTTGTCCCTGAGAGTTGACTTTGTAGTTTTTATTAACAAGTTGTTAATGAATGGATATATGCGTATGTATGTATGTATGTATGTATATATGTGTGTGTGTATGTACATACATATATATGCTTGAGAATTTATAATGAGTGGAATAGAGATGTAGTAGAATAAAGATGTAGAAGAATAAAGATGGAAGAAACCAAGAACATGACAATAAAGAGCACACAGAATGAAGAGCATTGACCTATGTGTGTGAAGTTATTATAGAAATCTTTCACTTTTCCATCGCTCCTGGGAAGCATTTCTCAGAGGACCCTGTGTAGAGGCTGAGGGCAGGTACCTCACTCCTACAGTTTTGATCTGCATTTCCCTGATGACTAGGGATGTTTAACATTTTTTTGTGTTTCTCAGCCATTTGCTTTTTGTCTTTTGAGAACCATTTAGTTATACATCCCATTTTAAAACTGGGTTGTTTTCTTTATGTCTAATTTTTAAAAAATTTTTGATATATTTTTGATATTAACCCTTCATCAGATGTGTAATGAGTAAAGATTTTTTCTCATTCTGTGTCCTGCCACTTTGCCCATATGATGGTGTCCTTTGTCATAAAGAAGCTTTTCAGCTTCATGAGGTCATATATATATATATATATATATGTTTTTCTTAGTGCCTATATTATTGGTGTCCTGTTAAGAAAGCATTTTTCTGTGCCAATTAGTTTAAGTCTATTTTCCCACTAGGGTTCCTTACTTCATTTTAGAAATACCATAGCTTCCCTGTGAGGAATCACCCAGAACAACAGAACTGAAGAAAAGGCTCTTAATAGTGCTTGTCTGGCTGGGGCTAATGCCCAAGGAAGAGATGTCCTGGGATAACAAACTTTAATAACTTATATTTACCTTAGGCTTATGTGTTTTACGTACACTGCCATTCTAAATGTCTCTTAGACTCTAGCCCCAAGTGACACTTCAAACAGTTTAAACAGAGACAGGAGACTGCCAGTCTGGCCACTTGGACAGATGGGAGATATACTCTGCAAAGATGATGCAATATTTCTTTTTTTAAAATTTATTTTATTTTATTTTACAATATAATTCAACTTTACATATCAGCCATAGATTCCCCGTTCTCCCCCCTCCTGCCCCGCCCCCTTCCCCCCAGCCCACCCCCCATTTCCATCTCCTCCAGGGCAAAGACTCCCCCAAGGATTGAGATCAACCTGGTAGACTCAGTCCAGGCAGGTCTAGTCCCCTCCTCCCAGGCTGAGCCAAGCATCTCTGCTAAGCCCCTGGTTTCAAACAGCCAATTCATGCACTGAGCACATGACCGGTCCAACTGCCTGGATGCCTCCCAAACAGATCAAGCCAATCACCTGTCTCACCCATTCAGAGGGCCAGAGGGAACACAAGGAATGTTCATGGTAAATGAAGACCACATGAGAATAGGAAGAAGCAAAGTGCTAGAGAGGCCCACAGAAATCCACAAAGATGCCCCCACAATAGACTGATGCAATATTTCTTAAGTACACCTGTGTTGTTCTTTTTGGATAGCTACTACCCAGGGCTGTCTTGCCCATCTGGCAGAATTATGTCCTTCCCAAGAAGAGAACAGCGGGCTTTATGGGAGCCTAGAACAGCATTTATTGTGATCCTGTGCTGTCCCCCTGAGCATGCCAGAGGCATATTCTTTGGGGATGGGCCTGATGGCCAGCCAGTCCTGGTGAACAAGCATTTACATCTTAGCCTTGTAAACGTTGCTTGTCTCTAACAGACCTGGCTAACACACTACTTGTCTGGGGGGCATTTTAGAGGCAGTGCTCCCTTAGCTACCTTCTCCTTTGTGTGGTTTACTGTCTTCTAAGAAAATCCATCAGTCAATCTTTTATGACATCAAGTCAATGACTTTGAGTTTCTTCTAAATCACTTTGAGCACACTTAGGTCAGTCTCATGACACTTGATTCTTCTCCTAGGTGAGCACACTTCCTTGTTAAGAACCTCACTAAACCAGTTTCTCAAGAATCCCCAAGCACAGTATCTAATCTTCAGTTTCACCAACCCCCCAGGGGATGTCCATCCACCCTGTCCTGGCTAGAGCAAGAATCTACTTGGTCAGTTTAGATTGCTGCTCTACTGAAAAACAAAACAAAATGACAAAAAAAAAATGGGGAACAGGGATTGATTTTAAAAAAATAATTTATTTACGTTTTGACCAGAACCGGGGGAATAGAGAAATTCTCAATCTCTGCCTTGACTGAAGACATTTGACAATTTATATAAGATAGAAAACAAAGGACAAGAAATTTATGCCTGTAGATTTAGCTGTGACTGACATACATTATTAGAACGGTGAGGCTAGTTTTTTTGCTTGGTGACAGCTTCCTATAGGAGGCCTGTCCTCTCCCTGCTTTGCAGTCTCCTGGAGTAATTCTCAGCCATTGGACCAGATGCCTGTTCTCAGCATGTTCTGTCTGTGGCCTATTTCCTGGTCCTTTGCAGTAAACTCCCACTTCCCCATATAGCCTTCAAGCCCAGTTCATTTCTGTCCTGAGCTCTCTTATCTATGATTGCAGTAGGCTTAGATAAAAATCTGGTTTTACTGCCTGAGGTACTGTCCCAGCTCTGGTTTTTCCTTGATGTATCAAGGGTTAAATCAGTTCTTAACTGTCTTGACTTCTTTTTCCTCAAACTCCTAAAACAGAATGTTCTACAGTGCTCCGTGCAGAAGCTCGTCTGCCTCACTGCCCACAACTGGCCAGTGGCAAGTGTCTTGGTTTATCGTCTCTCTGGGATGCGACTAGATCCCGATGGGACCCACTCTCTGTTTCTCTGGTCAGCTGGTTAGTTTCCTGGGTCAGGTCTTGTCTCTGTTCTGACATGCCTGGGTCTGGTGAGACAGCAGACACTTCACAGGTCCCTTCCCCACAATGGTGAGGAGGGTGAGCTCTCATGTCATGTGTAGAACAAATATGTGGTATTCTAAGAAAGTCTATTACACGAACTTGCTGGAATGAATTTGAAAATCACCATCTTCATTATCCACAAATGAACTACAAATGTCCTTTTAAAATTATTATTTAATCTCAGCCTCTAAGGAAATGAATAGCTTTATACTTAAAGAAAATAAACATAGATCATATATGTGTATACATACACATTTTTCTCTCATGGGACTTATGTGGGCCTAGAAAATTAAAACAGTAAAAATATATAATAAAGACAAATGTTAACAGTGTAATGACTGAAAGTTAATTTAAATATTAAATGTTAATTTTAAATATTAAACGTTAATTTAAATATTAAATTTCATAAAATTATTAAATATTAAATCATAACAGTTCAAGTTCATAGAGAAATGTGATGGCTATTTTTGTTTATCAGCTTGACCACATCTGGCATTAACTAAAACCCAAGCTTCTGGGTACAACTGTGAGTTTCTTTTGTTTTATTATTTTATTTTTTTCAATTATCAGCTTGATACAGTACAAATTCTTATCCTAATAGTGAAATGTTTCACTGAAGCTTGCCCAGTGATTGAGTAAAACCAAAAGAGGAATGTTTCTTGGTTGAATTATTTGAAATGGAAGACCCACCCTGTTGGTTAAACAGCTCTCTGCTCGTGGCCGGCCACCACCTACGGCGGCCATGCCAGCAGAGCAGAGTGCTGATAGGAAGAATCGCAGCCATGGTTACCTTTTTAGAGCTTTACTGGGAGAAGGGTAGGGGGGAGAGGACAGACAGAAGGAAGGAGCAGAAAGGAAAGAGAGGGACACGCAGAGGGCCCATCTGCTTTTTAGGCTGGGACGCCGTCGCAGGTTGATGATGTAATTAAGGACAGAATCCTTACATCCCAGACTTTCACTTATTATAAAAAGCAGGTAGATGGGAATAGGGGCATCATTCCTCTCAAAAACTGCTTCCAGCTGACTTTTGGATGTCGGTTGGCTCTTGGGGGAATGGAGAAGGGGAGTTTTCCAAGGTAGACAGGCGTTGTGGGATGCTGTCTGCCATCCGTTTGCTCTGGAGACATGTATCCCTCTTGGCTGTGGCTGGGAACTTTTTGTTTGACAAGATGCTGGTGACACAGAAAAAAAAAATTAGAGAGATAAAAGAATCATTATTATTTTATGTTGACATTTATCTGAGGTAGATCTGGCCTGTCCAGGTGGATTTTGAAACATGTTAAGCTTTATCAGAGACAGATTATTTTAAAGCACCTGTTTACTTTATTAGTTTGGCATCCAGGAGACAGGTGATCAATTGTTAAAAGCATCTCACAGTAATAGATGTTCATATTAAAGTCTTTTTATAGCGCCCAGGTGCTTTTGGGTCTGGGGGTGTAAATACCTTTTAGCTGTTACAGTTTCTTACTTGATGATCTCTGGACTCTGGTTCTGTTGTGGTCCTGTATCATTGGCTGAACAGTGGGTTAGAACAGGGAACTGGGAAGAGAAAAGCTTGTGGTGTATGAGAATTTATTTTTTTGGAATTAGGGACAAGGCAAAGATCAGGGCCCTGTCTGTATGCACATGAGAAACACAGGCAGTGGATCTGGAGTGAAGCAATGAGCTCTTATTTTAGGTGGAAATCTTTTTTCATTAAGTAACTCTGAAAGTGCAATTAAATCTGGTGAGGTGGTAAGGCTGTCCTCTGTACCTGACAATAAAGGAGAGGTGGCATCCCAAAACTCCCAGGACTGAGTCAGTGGCTCTGGTGTCCAGAAGGAAAGAAACAGATCGCTTCCCTGCTGAGTTCTGGGTTCCCTGTCATGTCTGTAGCCAAGCCTAGGTCTGCTGGAGGTCTTAGCTTGATGTACCCATGCGTCTTGGCGCCTGGGGGCAGTCAGCTGACTCTGTCTTTCTAGGTGGCACTTTCAACAAGGCTGTTGATGGCCTGGCAGGGCATTCACTAGCCCATGGCCTTTTCCTCCTTAAAACAGAGACCAAACAGCTTTTGGGAGTTAGCGAGTGCCAGCACTTGGCAATTTTGTTTTCGGGCTTTTATCTCTTCCCTAGCACACCTTAAATGCCACAGATAACTCTCTTGTCTGTGGGGTCAGGAGCCTTGCTCTCCAGATGCTTAAGTTTTAGTCGGGGAGGTCTGGGGAACAAAAGACAGATTTTACTCCATGTCCTGTATTTTTTTTTCCCTGATGATTGATGGCTTAAGGACAGCTTTTGGAAGATCTGCCAGTAGGCAGACTATAAACTGATCCTTTTGGAAGACTTGTCTGAGGCTATAAGCTGATTTTTGGCTTAAGAGCCATCCTGACTACTGTAAACTTATTTGTATGGATCTTAGCCACTTCCAGACCCGTCTGTGCTTCTCAAGGCAGTTTGAGAATGAGTGGGTGGAGTTAAGGTGAGTTAGGACAAGAGTTGTAGAAGCCGCCCAAGCCCACCCATTTGAGCCCGCCCACTGCTGGTGGAAGTCAGACAGAAAAGGTTGCACATGGCAGACGCAGAAGTGGGGAAGAAGAAGGGTTCAGAGCTTTAGCAGAAAGCTTGGAGATAAAGTAACTCTTATTTGCCCATTTGCAGGCAGAAGTTCCCGTGACGCTGTTATGTGGCCAGGTTTACGCTGTTATGTGACCTGGTTTACCAGTGCCCACCCCATCCGCCAATGTAGGTAGCAAATGTATCCACCCCTTTGAAAAATAAAAAATTAAAATAACAAACCGGGATCAGACTACAATCTTGGGCGTCCCCAAAGAATGGAGAGAGATCCATGAATCAGCTCAAGTCACCGTTCCTCTTCGTCAAGGGAAGGTGAGGGCTCGGCTGCACTGCAGTTGGTCCACTGTTGAACCCTAGACACCATTTAACCCCCTCGTCAGGAGTGAAAATGTGCCTGCATTGCCAGTACAGCCTGAGGACAAACCCCCAGGGTGTCTGTCGCAAAGAATACAGCTCAGACTACAGCTGCGAGAATGGCAGACTCACTGTGGTGACAGCAGCGGTAGCTGTGTGGGGGGTCCAGCGGAGGAGGCCGCGGCGAGGGACGCACGGTCTCACTGGATGCGGGAGGAGGCAGCAGGAGGCGGGGGTCGTCACAGCAGGTCCTTGGTGCTCGGTGCTATATCCGAGTC
>CABHPQ010127374.1:0-20357 GCA_902168405.1 Peromyscus aztecus | reverse complement strand
ACACACACACACACACACACACACACACACACACACACACACACACACTCATGTATATAAAGAGAAAAGAGGTCATCAACCAACATGAGATGGAATGAGAAGGATCATGGGGGGCAGGGGAGGCGGGCTAGAGGGAGGAAATGGAAAGGGAGAAGTGATACAATTCTAATTTTAAAAAAATAATAAAAATCTTAGGAGATATTTTATTTGTATGTTATGTCTTTTACTTTAAAATTGCTGTCATGTTCGATTGTTATCTCCTATCAGCCTCTGAGAGGTGCAGTTTCAGGATTCCGATGGGCTCCTTAAATTATGGATATCAGTTACAAATAAAAGTGGGGGGCTGGAGAGCCGGTCAGCAGTTAAGAACACTGGCTGCTCTTGCGGAGGCCCTGGGTTCCATTTCTAACACCTACATGGTGGTTCACCACCATTTGTAACTCAGGTTCCCGGGAACCCAAAGCCCTTTCTGGCCTCTGCAGGCTCCAGGCACACAAGTGGCACACAGACAGACAGACATTCAGACAAAACATTCATCCTCACAAAACAACGTAAAACGATAAAAACAGAAAGCAGGAGAACAGTTGTTTGAAAATGTCAAAACTGGTATGAAACTATTACTGACAGGATACTTTAATTGGAATATCGTTATTCTTTAATTTGAGCAGTGATGTCTGGGCTCGCCACAGTGCTAAAAGTTGATGGCAATTAGATACTTAGCCAGGTACCAGGTGGACCCATTAGCACAGGGCTACTAAAAATCCCTGCTGAGTGTTCAGAATTTATGTCTGTCAGACATTGCTCAGTAGCTATGATGGAAAATGGGGAGCAGGGGCTGTGCTGAGGGTATCAACCGCCAGGGCCTCACTCGCCCCTCCCCCTTCGCCTCAGCTGGGACAGAAGGATGGTAAACATGTCTCTAAACCCAGCCAGGGCCATGCCCTCTTTTCTCACCCTGGCAGCTGAGAAGCAATGAAATTCTCCATTTACGGCTCTCAGTAGAGACTCCAACACAGTTTATCAAACGCACAAAAAATTTCTTTTCTCACATCAGAGGTTTCTGATGTCCACTTGGCTCATTTCAATTTCCGGTTCTTCCAGACCCTGCTGTCGGGAGCAGTACTCAAGTGGAAGAGACCATGCGTGTCTCAACAAACATGGTCAGCTGCATGATGAGAAACCCGAGGCTCAGTTTTTCATCTGGAGCCGGGTGTCTATTTCCTCCATTTTTCACACTGTCTTCAGTGACTCAAAGAATACTACTGCTTGGGTCTCTTCTCTGGACCAAGGTTTTCAGGGCTTCTGTGTGGTCCGGGACATTGGCTTCCTACAAGTTGTCTTGTTAACACATGGTAGACATGAATTTGACTCTGCCCGGCTCCCATGTACACAGCCCAGGGAGGAATTCGTGTGCTCCAAGGCTGGAGTGGGATGATCTCGTCAGGGCTGTATCTGGCCATTGTCTGGCCCATGAGCTAAAGATGCTTGTGCTAACTTCTGACCTAAAGAGTTCTGCTTTGTGACACAGAAAAAGCCACATGGAACTCATATTTCACAAATAGTCAAGGTACATGCTGACTGTGGTGGCTTTTATGCAGTCACAGAGAGGTGAGTGGCTTTAGTTGGTGACCTTTGGGCCTGCAAAGCCTAATTTGTTCACCGTTACAGAGTAAGCTGTGTCTGTTCTCACCATGGTGAAGTCCTCATCCCTGTAGATTTGACCTTATTGAGAAAAAGACTTTGCAGATAAGCAGCTGAGGTGACATCACTCAAGTCCTAAACCAGGCTGGGGATGAGGCCCTGGGTTGCAGCCTCAGCCCTGACTAAACCAGATGCAGTGACGTTCACCTGTAATTCCCCAGCTTGACAGGTGGAGTCAGGAGAATCAGAAGGTCAAGGTCATCTTTGGTTTTATAGTGAGTTCAAGGTCAACCTGAGATATTGGAGAGCTTGCCTCAAATACCCAAACCCAAACCAAACAATAAAGTGGGCTCCCAATATGTTCTTATAAAAATGGAAAATGTAGACTACAGAAGCTACCAGAGAGGCTAGGACAGAGGTTCCCTGTCTTCACTCCGGAGGGACCAGCCCTGTGGCTTCTGGAATTTGGACATCTACCCTGCAGCCCTGTGAGGTGCTAAGTGTGTGCTGTTTAAGTCCAACTGAGGCACGTTGTTATGGAAACTGGGAAACTGACATGCTGGCTCAGGTGTACCCCTCGTAGCTCACTGGGACTTAAGAGGGTCTGATGCCAATGAACACCTCGGACGCTTCCTCAGGGTCTTCTTGTCACCACTGGTGGAAAAGCTACTGGGAGGAACCCGGGAGGGTGCGTGTGGGGAGGCTGTGCCAGAACTCCCATGTGACAAGCACCTTATTTTTCTCAATAACAAATGAATCAGAAGCTGTCAGTTCAACTCCCACCTGAGGCGGCTTCTCGTAGCCTCCTAGTCAAAGGTTATAATTTTGAAGGAGAGGCTTTTTTTGTATGTGTGCATGTGAAAGGTACAAGAAGTGTGAGTGCATGTGACTCTCTCTCTGCCAGTGTTTTCAAAAACACACACCATCAGAATTGCCCAGTGTAACTCCTGGACTGAGAGAAACTTTTAGCTTCTCATTTCAAGATTCCCAGAAAGAAAATGAGGACAGTAAATGGTTCGGCTCCTCGGAAAAACCTGTGAACCTTTGGATCAACCGAACATGCTTTCAGAGCAGGACTCAGCTTCAAGTGCATAGCCCAGGTTGGCCTGAGACATGATGTATAATGGAGGATGGCCTGAACGCCTTACCCTAGGGTCACGGGTGTGTGCTACCGTGTGCTGACTTCAGTTAACAATACTTAATGAAAGAAAATTAACATTGTAACAAACAAGTCCCTTGGTCATTTACAGCTCCTAAATAGGCCAACTCACTTGCCAAAGTCACTCCAGTACAAAAGTCTAGATGTCTATAATACATAAACTATGATATGATTATTCATGTTAATAAGAGGTCTTTGTGACTCTTTTGTAAATAATTGGTTTCAAAATAAACGTTCATAATAAATGTTTGGTGTTTATAAACTACTTTAGAATATATTTATTACAGTAAACAAAACCTCGATTAATTACAGAGAAAATTTCCTGAGGGGCCCATGATGCCCTGTTCCCATGTTGGTACTATGAGAACAGAAGATACATGGAGACATCCACTGTGACCTCATTGCATTTGTGGAATCCATTCTCAGCCTGCTTGTGAAGATTAGGAAAGCTTACAGTTAGAGGTGAAAAGGATGGAGACTAGGAAACATGGTTGATGAACTGAGAAGTCTTCAGTATCAGGAAACCACAGAGGGCCAGGGGTTGAGCTGCACCTTGAAGGAGGAGATAAAAGGGTTTGAGGGTGCCCATGTGGGTGCCTGGAGCCTACTGTATAGAGAACACCAGCTGTCAAGATCCTTGCTATGGCGGACGGGGCTTCTCTTCTTGTTGTTTTGTTTTTGGTACCTTACAGGGAGCTCACTCCTGCTGGCCGGTGGAATCAACGCTCATGAGAGATCTGATGCAACATTAACAGAGGAGACACAGCCAGAAAGAATAGGAAATTCCCAAACATAAACAGCTTATGCCCCCAAAGGTTACCTACGGAGATTCTGAAGTAGGAATTCACTTCTTAGAGAATTAATTCCTGTAACTAGCAGCCAGCTTCTAATAGAGAGCTAAGCCAAGAAGTCTGTTGAGGTGAGTTAGGTATCTGTGATGATCCAGAAGGCAGGAAGTCCAGTGCTACCACAGCAGACACATTTGATGCCAAGCTAACACGTCAAGATTCTCAAAGGATTGTTGTGGGCTGCAGTGAGAACCTTTAAGGCCACATTCACTAGGGACACTCATTTTATTCTCTTAAGAAGAGAGAATGAAGGGAATAAACCCCATAAAGTAGACAAGAGATTGGCAAAATCCGAAGCCATCAAGAAGCCTGAAAGGAGCCTCTTTCCTACTCAGAAGCCATCTCCAGCCCTTCGAATCACACAGTAATAATCAACCAGTGTCCATCACACAGTGGCCATCATGAAGTGACCATCACACAGTCACCACCAAATAGTGTTGGCCTTCACAGTGGCCTTCATGCAGTGACCATTGAATTGTGGTCATCACAGAGTGTCCATCACATGTTGACATTACACCATGACCATCACACAGTAGCCATCACAGTAGATCATCACAACACGACCATCACACAGTGGTCAACACAGAGTTACCTTCTCTTGGTGGCTGTTACAATGCGGTCATCACACAGTGGTAATCACACCGTGGCCATCACACAATAATCATCATGACCATTACACAGTGGTTATTACACTGTGGCAATCACACAGTGACCATCACATAGTGACCATCAAATTGTGGTTGTGGCACATATTGCCCTCAGGTACATGTAGTTCAGAGACGATGACCCTGCCTGCAAGGAAGCATACCCTCCTCTTCTGGCTTTGTCTTCTCATAGCAGCTTTGCTGTTCAGAACTCTTCATGTTCCAGGCAGCCTTGATCTTCCCCCTTCTTCAGCCACTCTCAATCTCACATTTCTGGGTCAGGGCCTCTCACTGAACCTGGGTTTGGGTGGTTAGGCTAGATTGACTGACCAGCAAGCCTCGGGGATCTGCCTGTCTCTGCCTTCTCATCACTGGGAGTACAGCTGTGCACTGCCACACCCGACTTTCATGTGGGTGCTGGGGATGGAGCTCAGCTTACCATGCTTGCAAGGCAAATACTTTACTGGTTGAACTGTCATCTCAATCCTTGCATTTATTTTTATTTAAAAATAATATATTTTGTGAAAATATTTACCATGATCATGAAGGTTTTTGATATCTACTTACATTTCTGCCTGGACAGATGACTCAGCTCCTTCTAGTCAGGCAGGGCTATTCCTGTGACATTGTCTGAACCATACATGTGGTCCTCAGATCCTAGACTAGATCTTTTATCCCAGGGGACCCAAGGGTCTCACTTGTGCCCTAATCACAGAATCCTTCTCTTGGAAAGATATGCTGAAGATTTTCTACACAGATTTCTCCTTCTCATACAAGGAAAACAAAAAAAGCCTTACCCTGTTTATGGACAGTTTGACAGACCCTGGCCAAGGATGGTCCAGTGGAGAGAGAGTTGCACAAGGCTGTGCCTAGGTTGGGGGTGGAACAAGCATCCTGGAGACCAGGATGTGGTGATGGCATGGGTTATGCCAGTGGCGGATGTAAAACATCAGCTAATAAAACATGGAGCTCTCTTAAATTTATTCTACCCTAGACTTCCTCCATCATCTGGCCAGGTCCAGACTGGAACTCTCAGTACCTGTGGCTTCCTGTCTTTCTGTCACTTACCGCCATTTGTCAGTGATCAAGTTCCATTTAGTTATCCTCATTGTCTTTGTTGTTGTTTACCTTGTTTTTTCTTGTTTTGGAGAGAAAATCTCATGTAGCCTAGGCTGGCTTCTAATTTCCTACAGAGTAAAGGATGACCTTGAACTCCTGATCTTCATGCCTCCTCCTCCTGAGTGCTGGGGTTAGGGAGGTGCACTAGACTGTCTAGTTCGTATGGTGTCAAGGAACAAGCCCAGGGCCTTGTGCATGTTAGCTAAGCCCTCCACCAGTAGAACTCCATCTATACCTTCTTTTTCAGCTATCATCAGAGTGGCCTCTGTTCAGGTTCAGTCATCTTATGCCAACATGTCACCAAGACCACAGGGCTAAAGGACTCCTGTCAACAAAATTTCATCATTCTTCTTCAACAGCTTGAGACCTCTCAGTTTGTCCACATATGGCCTCACTCAATTCTGGTCCAATGTTGCTTCATGACAGTCCTTGGACTGAATGGAGAGTAATGCATCTTCCTCTGAATTCATTCAGTGGTTTCTTGCAAACCAAATGCCTTGGGAATGTTACTCAGTCATGTAGGCCTGCTGTCTGCTTTGCTTAAGATTGCTACCTGCGAGGAAAAGAAGGCATGAAATGATTTCACAATAATCTCCCAGTGCATGAATTGCCTTGAGTTTATCAACCCTTTTGGGAAGGAGGTGGGGGAGGGCAAGGCATGGAAAGCTGAGTTTAAGTTACAGTAAGTAGAGTGGTAGGGAGCTCTCCAATGGGGACGAAGGTGGAAAGGCACACAGCGGATTCAGTGTGGATGAGATGGAGTTCGCACCTGAGCCCTTCCACCTCTCAGGCACAAAAAGGGAGCAACTGTGATCAGGCCTGAGCCACTTCACTGAAGGAGAGGAGTTCTTGACTCACGAGTTCTGCTGAGTTCTTTGCATCTATTAGTGTTTATTCTGGAATTCTAAATTGATCTTGCAAGTTCTTAAAAAAATAAGAATATAAGTCAACCAGGCTTCAGTGAAGTATCAGGTCAGCACATTGGGCTAGGAAGCTCACAGAGGTAGGAGGATGCAAGTCCTCTGTTTGTCATGGGGCTGGGGAGGTGGCTCAGTGGGTAGAACACCTTTTGTGCAAGCATGAAGGCCTGCGTTTGGATTCCTCAGCATCCATACAAAAACTGGGTAAAAATACAAACTTTTGTAAGCCCGGCTCTGAGAGGTAGAGATGGGGCTGGGGTGGGTGGTAGTGGTGGTGTGGAGTCCTCCGGGCTTGCTGGCCAGACAGGCTAGCCTAATAGGTGAACTTCAGGCTCAGTGAGAGACCTTGTCTCAAAAAATTAAGGTCAAGAGTGAAGGACTGTGGACTGCACAAGCAAGTGCACACACATGTCCCCATGTACATGCACACACACGAACACATGTACACACACACATACACACACACACACACACACACACACACACACACGAATGCACGCAAGCATGCACATACACTTGCTTATCTCATTACTCCACGGAAGCACCCTATATGTATTCATTTTGTTGAGAATTTGAATCATACAACATCATACTTTTATGCTTAAAATTCAAAATAATGTATGATGTATATGCTATCCTGAGCAACCGAGTGGTGTTTCAGAGGAGAAAAACTTTGCCAGTCTCCCAACAGCCTCTTCTGCCACTGAGGATTAAAAAAAAAAAAAAAAAGCCAACACAGAATAACAAGGATGACAAGGATGAGCTTCCCCAACATTCCAGAAAGTTTCTGCTCAGTTCTTCCATCGCTTATGCAAACTGGGTGGCACATGATTTAATTTCAACTTATTAAGTCAATTACCTGAAAAATAGACACCAAATTACAATGTATACTGTTTTTTTCCCCACTCTATAGAGAATCAAATGTCACAGGTGGGTGGGATACAACAGAATTTAAAAAGTTTTCTGCTTTTGAGTGTGATACATAATTTCCAATGACTCATGGTACTTGTTGAGCTAAAGACTCCAACCTGGCTGACTCACAGCACCAAACTGAAGCTTCGAGAAGACTTTCCCATTCTAACAAGACTTGACCTAAGTTATCTTGACCATCACATGCCAGGGCTGGGCTATCCATCATTGAAACTAGCAATCCTGTTGCCAGATGATAGACTCAACGGCCCCCTCTGGTCTCTGCACACTGATTCCCTGATGGTAATGGAGTGCTCTGGCATCCTTTAAGATCTTTTTAAATGCAACAGCTATTGTCAGGTTCTAATGAAAAAGTGGGGCTCTTTATTCATCTGTAATTTTGGAAATGGCTTCATTTCTTCCCCAAGAACATTTGCAGCATTTTGGATGACTTAAGAATACCATGTTTCTTAAAGCAGCCGTGGGAGAAATGTGAAGGTCTGGGACTGAAAAGCCTGGATTCCTTGATTTGTTTCATTTCCTGTCCCTTCAGAGCCTGAGAGCTTACACAATGAGCTTTTACTTGTGTGTCTATTCAACCAACAGGAAAATAGAACCCAAAGTAATTAAGACTGATTCACACTTCCCAACTCAAGACAATATTCTACTTGCTGATCTGTGACACCTTGGAGAAAAGTCAGATCCTGTACATTTCCATGTCCTATTCTGACCTGGAAGGTGGACGCTGTACTTGGGCACAGAACTTCAAAGAAAGACCTTTAAAGAAAAGGAGAGCTGCTAATGTATCTGTGCGAGGGAGGTGAGCCGGCAAGGTTTTGTTCCCTCCTGAATCCGTGCTCACAGACAGGTTTTCTCTGAGAAAATGTCAATTCAGGGATCCGGAAGTTTCCAGGAGGAAGCAAGAGTCTCCTCTGAAAAGACCATTTTAGAGCTGTTGAGGACTTTTACGTAATCCTTCATTCTCTCTACTGGTATATCCCGAGTCTCTACTGTGTGCCCTGAGATTACTGAACATGGTAAAGTGACCTGTGGCCTTGTGGCTTCTTCTGCCACTAGGAAAAGCAGATTCTTTATCCACAGAGCTGTGGCAAGTTTGAGTGGCTGTGAGAGATAGGGGTACAGTCGTGTTCTTACATAGGTTGTTCACCTGCCGAGGATGGGAAGGGTGGAGAGGTCTCACCCGTGTTGAGCAGCAAGAATGGATCCCAGAAGGATGGGGGCTGCTGAGCTCTACGTGTTGGGGGCGGGGGGGGGGGCTGACATTCACAGAAGCAGGGAATACTGCTGTGCTGCTCTACTTGCCCCCCATCTCCCCTTCTCTTGAAACTGGGGGACCAAGTTGGGTTCAGAGTCCGGTGAGGATGTGGACTCAAGGGCAGTGATGGTGAATAGACCCCTGTGTGTCTCAGAGTGTGTGCATAAAATACGTGGTCCTGGGCACACACACATGGCTATGTGCCCAGGTGTGGGATACCCAGAGCTTGTCTAGGAGGCCTCAAACCTTTGTGCCATTTGTGTGTTCTTCTGTAAGTTAGTTTGTAATGCGAATGCCATCCGCTCAGGTGGGGTGTGGCACCATCTTGAGCATCTACACAAAGCTTGCCCGGAAGCGAAGGCAGCATCAAATAATGCTTGGTGCGGACTTGTGCTGCCAGAGCACCTGAGGAGCTGGAGGGAGCGGCAGCATCAGTTCAGGGAAACAGGATGCCTCTCGCTGCTGTCTCCTTAATTACATGTCTGATTTTCCTGGCTATGTTAAATGTCAAAGGCTGTCTCAATGGGCCCTGTTGCTCTTTACGCCCCAAGTGAGGGCAGATGATAAATGAAAACCCCAGAGTCACTGTGAATGCAGAGAGGGTGGTGCCCACTGTGGTGATATATTATGTACCCTAATAAAATTTACCTGAAGATCAGAGAGACAAAGGAACAAGTCATGTCTTACCTCTAGGACTCCTCAGCCTGAAAAAGCCTAAGGCAATAGGCCTCTAGCTGAATGAACTTCCATAGCTGAAAAGGCTTCTAGTTCCTGTCTCCTCATGTGTTATATACCTTTCTTTGCCCAGCCATCACTTCCTGGAATTAAAGGCATGCATTCTTCCCAAGCAAAGATATGAGCTCTCAAGTGCTGTGATTAAAGGTGTGTGTGCTTCCCAGTGCTGGGATTAAAGGTGTGTGCCGCCACTGTCTGGCTCTGTTTCTCTCCTAGACTGAGTCAATCTCATGTAGTTCAGGGTGGTTTTGAACTCAGAGATCCAAAGAGATCTCTGCCTCCTGAGAGTTAGGATTAAAGGTGTGTGCCACCACAGCCTGGCCTCTATGTTTAATCTAGTGGCTTGTTCTGTTCTCTGACCTTCAGGTAAATTTTATTAGAGTATACAAAATATTACCACAGTCCACAGGGCCTGGGTTTGGATGCTCTGGTACCACTGCCCCCTCCGCCCGCCAGCCATAAGTCGATCCTCTCAGCCTCAGCTCTGACGCTTGCCAAATGGAAAGTGCACACAGTGTGGAGGGTAGAGGACAACATGCAGGACTATGTTCTCTCTTTCTACCACATGGGAACTTGGGATTGAACTCGGGTAGTAAGGTTCGGCTGCAAGTGCCTTTACCTGCTGAACCATCTTACTAGCCCTTGAGTTTCCTTTTGAAATAAAAATTATCAGACAAAATAAATTTAAAGTTTTCCTTCATCTCCCTCCCTCCTTCCCTCTTTCCTTTCTTCCTCCCTTCCCATCCCTTATTCATTTTCCTCCTCCTCTTCTTCCCACCTTTCTCTTTTTCTCCCTTGAGAAGGGGACTTCTGGAACCAAGACTACTCTTGAATTAACCATGTAGCCAAGGATGATCTTGCATTCCTGATCCTCCTGCCTCCACCTCCCCAGGGTTGCAGGTGTGCACTGACATGCCTGATTTGAAACTTAAGATTTTCTGAGCAAATACATTTTACATGCAGAATAGCAAGATTGGAAGATATAATGCATCAAATGTCTCTCCCATCGCACAGTAGCGATTGGAAGGCAATTCCTATGGCACTTTCCTCCTTTGCTGTGGGAAATTAATGTTGAGGTAGCATTTAGCTTTTGCCATGCTTGAATGTGCAGGCACCAGGTAAAATGAGATGGACATGACCCAAGAGCACAGAGCAGCCACAGCACAATGCCACCAGCACTGTCTTCTGTTCTGTTTGCTGAGTTCTGTTTCTGTAATAGAGAGAAAGAAGGGAGACATTTGGGAAATAATGTAAAAGCAACCAGAAAAAAAAAGCCAGTGCCACACAGATAGCCCTGGCCCATCTTGTCCAAGACTACATCTGCTGCTGAATATTATTGTTAATATTATTGCTAAAGAGCCTTACTGTGTGGTCCATACCTAGTATTCCCCTGCCTCAGCCTCTCTACCGTTGGGATTGAAGGTGTGGGCTACCACAGCTGTCTTCTTTATTTATTTTAAAATGAGATCTGGAACCTGGAGTTAGGACTTCTGTGGTGATATATTGTGTACTCTAATAAATGTGCCTGAGGATTAGAGGACAGAGCCAGCCACTAGATTAGACATAGAGGTCAGGCAGTGGTAGCACACATCCTTAATTCTATTACTCAGGAGGCAGAGATCTGTCTGGATCTCTGTGAGTTCAAGGCCACACTGGAAACAGAGCTAGGCAGTGGTAGCACACATCTTTAATCCCAGCACTTGAGATCTCATGCTTTTGCTTGGGAAGCACACAGGCCTTCAATCCCAGGAAGTAATATGGTAGGGTAGAGAAAGGTATATAAGGCATGAGGAGACAGGAACTCACTCTCTTCAGACTGAGGATTTCATAGAGGTAAGAACTAGTAGTCGGCTGTTCTGCTTCTCTGATCTTTCAGCTTTCATCCTGATATCTGGCCTGGGTTTTTATTAAAAGACCACCTAAGGTTATTTTACCCTCTAAGCATTCTCCTGCAGAGGGAAGATATTATATTGGAATGGATATTTCTACCAAATAAACAGAGTAAAAAATTAAAAACTTATGTGGAAAAGATCTCTCAGTTGATTTTAAAAGGAAAATTGAGACTTTGTCAGCAGGAATAGATCCAGTAGAAATTGTAGTACCTTTAACTAATGATGAAATTTACAAATTACGGGCAGAAAGTGAACCTTGGCAAAGAGCTTGCAGTAATTTTTTTGGGAGAGATTAACAACAAATATCCCAAAAGTGACAGAATTAAACTTACAAAGAGAAATAATTGGATCCTGCTTGGCATTGTATGGGAAACACCAATATCTAGAGCCCCTACATTTCATAAGATGCAAGCCAAAAAGGAAAAGCAGGTTACAAATCAGAAAATTTAAGTAAAGTGGTTCAAAGTCCTTATAATTCTGTCCAAGAATAGGAATTATATGCCATTCTGATGGTATTAATGGATTTTTTGGAAACTTTCATCATAGTTACTAACTCTCAGTTTGCCGAAAGAGTGGTCTTACATATTGAAACTGCTGAATTTATCCCTGACGAGTCAGAATTAACTCTGTTATTTATTCAGTTACAAGAAATAATCAGGAATAGGAACCATCCTTATATATAACTCATATCTGATCCCATATGGTCTGCTAGACCCTCTAGCATGAGGTAATGATGAGATTGATAAACTATTGATAAGAAATGTGCTGGAGGCCTCAGAATTCCATTTAAAAAAATCACGTAAATAGTAAGGGTTTAAAAAAGGATTGTCCCATAATCTGGCAACAAACCAAGGAAATTATAAGGAAATGTCCTACTTTTCTTTTTATAATCAAATTCTACTACAAGCAGGATGTAACCCAAAGGGTACTCAGAGGAATGAAATCTGGCAGATGGATGTGTTTCACTTTGCAGAATTTGGAAAACTGAAATATGTACACTATACCATTGGTACCTATTTAGGATTTCAATAGACAACTGCTCTGAGTTCTGAAAAGGCTGATTCTGTAATCATGCATTTGCTAGAAGTTACGGCCATCATGGGTATACTTGCACAAATTAAAACTGACAATGCTCCAGCATATATCTCTGGTAAAATGAAACAGCTTTTTGCTTATTACAATATAAAGCATATTACAGGTATACCACACAATCCTACAGGCCAAGCAGTCAAAGAAATATCAAATCAAACTCTAAAGGATGTGCTAAATAAATAGGAAAGGGGTAACAACTCCCCCTGAAACAGATTACATAATGCTTTATTAACTTTGAATTTTCTCAATGCTAATGAGAAAGGAACAACAGCTGTATAGAGACATTGGATAAGAGAAAAAAACTACGGAATTAAATCAGCCTGTATATTTTAATGATGCACTAACCTCAGAATGGAAGCCAAAATATGTATTACATTGGAGATGAGGTTTTGCTTTTGTTTCTATAGAAGAAGAAAACTATAGATATCAGCAAAATTGACAAATGTTTGATTTGAATAAGAGAGACCTCTTAATTAGATGAGGTGATAGTTTATCAACCAATGTGACCATTCAATTTAAATTAACTTATACAACTAACAAATGCTTTTCATTTGATCAGCTATACTTGCCAAAAAGGGAACCTCCCCAAAGTTAGGGTTGGGGTAGGATTTTTGTTTTTGTCTTTCAGGGCAATGAAGGCTAAGGAATCTGAAGAACACTGGACACATGAGACATCTGAAGAAAAAGGACAAATTATTCAGTAAAATTTCCCACAAAAGAGATTTTCTGCAGTGAACCATTACCATACCTAAAGCAATCTCTGAAGTCTCCAAAAAGATGATGGGCCCCCACAATGATGACTCCATCAGGACGATGATAATGCCACCAAGTGTACAAACACCACCCAAAGACTGGCTTTGGACTACAAAGTGCTCAGGACAATTTTGAGATGGCCAACTGAGATGATCCAGCCTTACAGACTACTCCAGCAAGGATTTGAGACAAGCCCTGCACTTTCCCATTATGCGGAGACTGGATAACAAATGATACAGCTACCTATCTCAGGACTTGACAATTAACCCAAAAATTTTCTTTTCAGGATCCCCTAAAGATGCCTTTGCCCCTAGACAGTAGGAAGTAATTTTAAAAACATGACACCCACATTCCAAAGAGGTGGGGTGGGTGGTTTTTGGTCATTCAATGGGTTATGGATAATTGTCATTGTTTAAGATAGTTGGTTACAAGTTGTTAATTGATAATGGTCAAAAAAGAAAAAGATTAAACAAATGAGATTAGATTTAGGGTTCTTGTTTAAAAAAAAGAAAAAAGAGGATATAGATATAAGATAAAAGGTATATTATTGAATCTACTTTGAAAAGAGATATAGAAATGATGGATAAAGGTTAGATTATTAAATCTACTCTGAAAAGAAAAAAGGGAGAATATAGATAAGATAGGATAAAAAGGTAGATTATTGAATCTACTTTTAAAAAGCAACTACTAGTTTTAAATATTTTTACATTGGATTGGATTTTTGTATATTGTATACAAATTATATATATTGATACAAATTTGAGGTTGATTTTGTTAGAAAATACTGTACATATATTTCTAATCTTGTTCAAAGTATTATACAGCTCATTTAACAATGTAATGCAAATTGGTAGTCCTTAAAATTTATTATCAACTAATTAAGATATAAAGAAATACAAGTTAGTATTTAGTCACCTATTACAATTGAACATGTAGTCAGGTTAGGTATGTTTTTAAGGTCAAATAGAGATACATTTTAGATAGACAGGTCATCTTCAAACACTTCAGAGATCTACAGAATATGGCATTTAAGATGTTTTAATGACACAGATTCTTTTTTTTATGACAGTGAGACATGTCTGCTCCTGGCAGCACCAATCTACTTCAGGGAAGATGATGGGCATCAAAGAAACTCCTTATGGAGTTTACTTTCTTCATGGCAAAAGTTAGCCATTGGGTAAGAAAATGCCCTTGCCTCAACTGCTGACAGTATGCTGTCCAACATGGACAATCAGGACCCAAAAGAAAGGACTGCCTAGTCTTGTCAAGACAGGGTAGGAAGGCCCTTCAGAAAATCCTGCTTCACAGATGAGTCTGTCAGATATGCTAGGCCTATAGGCTGAGGATGGATGCCCCAACATTGGAGAGAAATCTTGGGTGACTGTCCAGGAAGTCAGCTGTTTCTGTCATTTCTCACATTTTTTGGAAGTTGCTTGTTTGCACTTCCTGCTTACTCAGTTAATATTATTTTCTTCTCGGGTCTCTGAAGGAATTAAAGATTAGATAGTTATAGTTTTCCTTGTTAACAAATTCAGAAAAGAAACTTACTACAGAGGTATAAAGTGGATAAGTTTGAAAGACATCAAAAGATAGTTTTTGGTTGGTAATACAAGTTAGGTATTGTATTACCTATTGTTGTACCTGTATTGAATTAGGTACAACATTTTGGACTCACCAAAATAGGTTAAATAATGGAGTATATTCTCTGAATTAGTCAAATGTTAATGGACTGGACATTGTTAATGTAATTCTTGACTGTATATATTATATATACTTATTGTATTTATTGTATATAGTTTTTCTTATACTAGTTATAACCTTCTTTTATTATTTTAGACAAAAATGGGGAAATGTGGTGATATATTGTATACCCTAATAAACTTGCCTGAGGATTAGAGGACAGAGCCAGCCACTAGATTAGACATAGAGGTCAGGCAGTGGTAGCACACATCCTTAATTCTATTACTCAGGAGGCAGAGATCTGTCTGGATCTCTGTGAGTTCAAGGCCACACTGGAAACAGAGCTAGGCAAGTGGTAGCACACATCTTTAATCCCAGCACTTGAGATCTCATGCTTTTGCTTGGGAAGCACACAGGCCTTCAATCCCAGGAAGTAATATGGCAGGACAGAGAAAGGTATATAAGGCATGAGGAGACAGGAACTCACTCTCTTTAGACTGAGGATTTTGTAGAGGTAAGAACTAGTGGCTGGCTATTCTGCCTCTCTGATCTTTCAGCTTTCACCCTGATATGTGGTTCTGGGTTTTTATTAAAAGACCATGTAAGATTCAAACAACAAACAGGTTTCTTCTGGGAGGAGAAGCAGTGGGGTGAGATAGTGAAGCCCACATGGTGGCAGCTGCCTTGGTTCTAGGGCTTCTGAATAAGACAGAAGAGCTAGTGCATAAGTCCTTAGTTTATTCTTGTGTGTGCACGGGTGTGAATGCACATGTGTGTGCACGTGGAAGATAACCTCTAGTCTTGTTTCTCAGGGAATTCCCACCCTCGTCCTGGTGTTTTGTTTTGTTTTTTTTTTTTTGAGACAGGGTCTTCTCATTGGTCTAGAACTTGTGGATTGGGTTAAGCTGGCTCCTCAGTAAGCTCCAGAAGTCTGCACGTTCCGGCCTCCCAGGGCTGAGATGGCAGATTCCTACCAACAAGCCCAGCTTTTGTTATGTGGGTTTTGGGACGGAGCTCTGTCCTCATACCTGTATGGTAGGGACTCTGCTGCGGCTTCCCCTGTCTCTGCTTTACGGTCCCAACATTCTCAGAATGTATTCTCAGCAGATCACTATCCTAGACTGGACAGTGTGGTTTTTCTGACAGCCTAGAGTGGTGTGGCTGCTTGAGCTCATTTTGTTCAGTGAGAGCATCATTTCCCATAGGTCAGTGGTGAAGTCGTGTGTGACTCCTGCCTCCCAGGGCCTTCCTCTGGATTTGTCTTCACTGTGGTCAACAGGAGACAAGTTGACTCCACCAGCCTGTCTTTGATCTTCATGGTAACTTTAGTCTTAAGCAGCAGTCCCAAATAGTTACTAAATTTGGATTTCAAATTTGTTCTCACTTAGTAGACATAATCAACTCCAAACTGAAAATTCACATTTCAACTTTAAGCCAAGGTGTACACCGGTCAATCGAAGGTCAACAATCCAATTGCTAACAACAGAAAGTGACTCTGAAGAACTAGAAAGGACAGGCTCTTATGGGAAGGGAACCAGTGGTTCACAGAACCACCAAAAAGGCTCAGGGCTCCCAGCTCCCACACCACTGTGGTGAACTTTTCAATGTGCCTGTTTCTCAGCATCTGCATTAGTCACTCCTGTTTCACTGTGACAGAAAACCTGGCAGGGGCAACATTAAGGGAGGAAGGGTTGGTTTTGGCTCCTGGAGTCATATGACAGCAGTCCAGGGTGGTGGGGAGGTGCGGCTGCTGGGCCAGTTCCACCTGGGGAGCTTGTGGAATGTCCTGTTCACATCTTGGCTTTGTGTGAACAGTAACAGCATAAGTAATTATAAAAGCAAATGGGAAAGTGCATCAAACACAACACAAAACCCTAAAATATAAGGACGAAAGTGTTCTTCACTTTAGTAGAGAGAAGATGGTTTCAGAACTGAGATGGGAAATTAGCAATTAAGCAGACAGTGATTAATTAGATCCCCTGTGGCTGAGATTGGTGGTGAGAGTTTTATTGTGACGTCATTTCTAGATGGAGTTCCTACCCTGTGCATCCCAAGATCAAGCCTAGCTTGACCCCGAAGAAATCCTGCCTCCAGATATGATCACACCCAAAAGTGGGCATTCAAGACCACCGTGTTCACCTAAACCAAGTCAAAAGCACTCTTTTGGGGACAGCCATGATTTGTTCATTGTTGCCACGAAGCTTGTCTAAACAATGCGTCTAACCGGAGGTTTCCCCTGAGCTATCTCACACTATCTCCTAGTTCTCAAGAAGTATTCATTTTATTTTATTTTTGTGGTGCTGATGTTTGAACTCAGGGCCCTGACAAGAATTAGGCAAGCCTCCCTTCCCCATGGAGACACACCCCTATCTTTAAAAAAAATCATTTTGAGACAGAGTCTACCTAAGTGGCTGAAGCTGGCTACCACCTTGCAACCTTGCTGCATCAGGCTCCCGAGAGTCAGCCACATGGATGCTCCCAATGGACCAGATGATTGTGCATTCTTTGGGAGAAAATAAATAACCCTGTGTTTTAAAGGTTAAGCTGATGGCTTAGCAGGTAAAGGTGTTTTCCACCATGTCTGTTGACCTGAATTTGATTCCTGGGACCCACATGATGGAAGGAGAGAACTAGTCATTCAAGCTGTCCTCTGACTGCCATATATGCACATGGTATACACACACACACACACACACACACACACACACACACACATACACACACACACAAAGAGAGAGAGAGAGAGAGAGAGAGAGAGAAAGAAGAAACGTAATAAAATCTTTAAAAAGTAAAGTTTTGAATTAATTACTTATGTTGTATCTAAGTGTTTACACATTCCTTTAATGAAGAAAGTCATCATTATAAGTTGTTAACTTTTCATAGAACTGAAATATGTAAATTACTGTAGGCGTAACAGCCTTGAAATAACAAAACAAAATTGCTATTTATCTTACCCATAGAATATTATTCCTCAATTCTGAGTTATAGGAAAGACACTCTGGTAATGGACTGGAGACCAACTCTACAGACAATTTTATTTGAGGCTCCATGAGAGAAAAGGAAATAGAAATCACCACAAAAGAGATATTTTTTCTTCCTTATTATTTACTTATTGTTACAGGTACTTATCTGTGCGTTTATTTGTATGTGTGTTGGATAGAGCATGCATGTGGAGGTCAGAAGGGCACTTTGTACCACAACATGCGGAGCTGTATTAAAGGGTCCCAGCATCAGAAGACAGAGCCACTGCTCTAAGCCGTCTGCCAACCATGTCTTACTTTTGTAACTGCATCAACTGCCACATCCTAAAGAAAGGCTAACATCCAATATGATCACGGCCATATGACAAGAGAAGAATAGACTTTGTCCCCCTTTTCACAGGCATATCTAATCCCCAAAGTAGATGCTGCCACTTGGGAATTTATTTATTTATTTATGTATTGACAGGCCTTGAACTCCTGATCCTCCTGCCTCTACTAACCAAATGCAGGGATCACAGGCATACACCACTGTGCCTGGCTCTCTGAGATAATTTTGAAGAATGATGTTAGTTGATTGACTGAGATTGTAGCTTAATGGAGCATATGCCAAGCATGTGCAAGGCACTGGATTCAATTGAAAGATGGGGGCGGGGGAAAGACTAGAAAGAGTATCAGCTATGCACTAAAATTCATCCATGCACAGATGACAGAGATTTGGGCAAATTTTCCAAATAAACAAATAAATAAATAAATAAATTTAGTGTGTGGACACTATTGTGCCATAGCACATGTGCAGATCAGAGGGCTTGCAGGAGTCAGATCTTTTCTTCTATGTAGGTCCTGAGACTCAAACTCAGATCATCAGGCTTGACTGTAGCACCTTTACCCATGGAGTCCTCTTACTAGCCCTACCAGGAAGTTTTAATATAGGTGGAGATTTCTGTTATAGACTTTTTTGAGGGGGATCAATGAGTTAGAAAAAGAGGATCAACTTTGGCAGCAATTAACTATGCAGCTCACACACAATTGAGCCTATATGAAAATGAGTATTCAGAGACGGGTAATGCCTGGGGGGCAGTCACCAACCTAAGACAGAGCACCTGTGTGGCCTGGGCAGGAGTCTCCATGACGGGTAAGGTGACCTGCTGACGTCCCACACAACCCAAGTCAGAAGCTCATTTTTTAATAAAAGGGGTACCTGTAGGGCCCTGGCCCCCATTTTGGGTAACTGCTGCCTTGCTTGCGCACCTTGACCTTGATATCCTCCCTATGCTAATTCCCTGCCAGGTTCCACCCTCCTGAATGCTTAAGAGAAGTTCCTTGTCTGTGTATCCTGAGTAATGGGTGTTAACAGATTAGAAGCAAGATGGTAAAACATCAGTAGCGAACTTCTGCCCTCCGGGGTCCCCCCATTGTGCTGTAAGCCTGTATTTAAGACCCCCTCCCCCCTTCAATAAATGACATTCAGCATTTAAAATTAAAAAAAATATGTATATAATTGAATGAATACTGCAAATGTAATCTATGAATACCACAAATTTGATTAATATCATGAGTGTAATAAATGAATATCATGAGTGTAATTTAAAAAATAAATTAAAAAAAAAGAAAAAAAAGGATCAAGTGTATAGGAAAAGGCTGGGGTGTACAAGGTAGCTCAGAGATGTGTGCTTACCTAGTACATGAGAGACCCTGGGTTTGCCCCTCAGCACCGAAATTACAGAAAACAGCACAAACAAAATCCCAAATCTAAACCAAATCAAAACCAGGGAAGTGGCTCAGTTTTCTAGAAGGGAATCTGTCTAGACTATCAAAGCCTTAGTTTACTTGGCTGTACTAAGGTACTTTCAGGGTACACATGCTCATCCCTCAGTACTGGTGGAACACTGACCCCAGGACCCTTCCTTTGCAGATACCAAAATCTGTGACCATCAAGTACTTTGCCCATAGTTTCACGTTTGTACATGATTGGTGAACATACCCCTGTAGACTGAAAAAACCCAGCAGTCCAAATGGCTTCCTCTTTTTATTTTCAAATGACAAAGTTTTATAATGCAAACCAGTTAAATATTGTAAAATGACTACCCCCTCCCTTCCCAAAATTCCCACAGGGTGACACAATAATCATGTCTTTAATATGCACTTAAATTCATATAGTTATCATAATGAACTCTCATTGCTTTCATGGACACCTGAGAAACCAGGGCAGAGAGAAGGGAAGGGTTTGGGCCCAAGAAATAAAGCTAGTAAAATAGGATAGCTGGTGCCAGAGCCCAACATGTAAATCCTGAGCATCTCCTCTCAACTGATAGTCTCCGTCTTAAGTAATTCTACCTAGTAGAAATTATTGTAGATATACACAAGTACATAAAGAAGTAAATATGCTTATTGCAGGCCTGCTTGTTATCACAAAAACCAAAGCTACATGTGCTGTGGTATTAATGGTGCTTTTCCATTTTGTAAGTTCTAAGCACCATGAGATCAGGGTCTAACTAGATCTACCCTTGGCAACTGAAAACAACCTAAGCGTCCATCCCTCCTGTAGACTTGGAGCAGGTGACTTGAGATACTTGGTATGACATGGAAACTATGAAGGCAGCAGCATATACTTAGGCAGTGATGACAGGGTCCAGAGAGTCCAGACATGCTTAGGACACATGCATCTCCCTCCTAAAGTCTTCAGTCTGAGGTTGGTTGAATCTATGGCT
>CABHPQ010127367.1:23980-42105 GCA_902168405.1 Peromyscus aztecus | reverse complement strand
TGCTGCTGGATTGTAGAGCCCATGTTTACTCTTCCACACCCCCTAACCTCTGGGTTCCTCCAGTCTATTCCTCTTGCTAAACTCTTAGGTCTTATGGAATAATATGGATTCTGTGAAACAGAGCACAGCACTTGGAAATGGAAAGGACAGAGAGAAACAGTCAAGCTCATAAAATAAGGATTAATTTTTTAGCTCTAAATATGTCGGAAATAATCTCTGTAAGAGAGAGAACTGTTTCTGCTCCATCCAGTCTTGCATTCTTAGCACCAGTGCTATGATCAGCAAGTGGAACTGGCCAAAAAATATCTAAACAAACGAATGCCTACAGTTAACTATAGATCGAAACATCCCTCAGTGTTGATTGAAAAATCTACACTATAATAATAATCAAGGATATTAATTTCTTCAATTCAAATGAATGCTGTACTAGTCATAAATATTCAGAAATTTAGAACCATAGTTGTAAGATATTAAATACCTAATTTGTCTTTGTTATTCTTGGGTCAGTAATAAAATTCTAAGATACCTGTCTATAATTAGGCGCTGAAATTTCAAATTGAGTATGCTTTATAATTTATTATTTATTAAGAAGGGAAATTGAAAAGATTATACTTGGTAAATTCAAGAACTCCGTCTTACTGCTTTTAGGAAAATGAAGTTGTGAGCAATCACATTTAAATTCCAGATAATTCATGTGGTTTCATTTTCTGTATTTAGAAAGGGTGTCTTGATTTCTCACTGTCCAGCTCTGGAGGACATCACTCACACACTGCCTGTGTAAATGAAGTCTAGGGGTTGTCTTTCTCACAACATTATAGCATTGCCCCTGTCCTTCTCTTATGTAGACTACTGAGCCCAGAAACTAATGTATTGAGGGTTTTTTTCATATTGAAGTGAAAATTTGTTTTGTTTTAACATTTATTCAATAACTGTGTCAGATGTTGGACAAGAAATCTATTAATGAGTAAGGCATGATTCTAGAAGTAAATGCATTATCCATCAGAATGAGGAACACTAAACTGATGTGATTGTAACTTTATCCAGACAGATGTAATTGATGATCAGGTGATACAGACACATAGATGCTATAGAGATATAAATGTACATAAATGAACATGTTCTCCTAGCTGAAATCCAAGGTTATTGTGCTATTTTAAATTTGAGGCACCCAAACAAAATTCATTATCACTCTTATACACTCTTGCCTTTCACAGTAGATTGGACTTTCTGTTTCCATGGCCTATGAACACTATGATATGCTTGGAGACTGGCCTTTTCTGGGCATGTATCCCGACTGTCTTCAGCAATCCATGTGGCTGAGGATTGTTGAAAAGGATGGCAAATTCAGTCTCAACCAAATTACAGTACACAAGAAGCTTATGGTTCCTGTAGCTGGAGCCGCAGGTGCTGTCTGGCTTTAGGTAGACAGTGTTTTGTTTGATCTTTGTTATTATTCTTCCTCTGGTCATATTGATTCTCAGTCAGGATCTTCTTTTGCTATTCAAGATGCCTGCAGCAACTACTGATCTACAACATTGTATTTTAAAGTTTTTGGTCACAACTCTATGGCAAATTCTTATAAATAGGTCTCATACAGAAAGGCCATGCTCCATTGGGCTGAAGTTTGCTTTATGTGTTCCAGCCCTAACTCAGGTGTATTTTCCAGCTAAGTGGTAGAGAGTGAGGCTGAGGGTGGGATGGTTTCTCAGAAGCTTGGAGTTCAGTTACCAGAAGTGTGCGAAGCATACTGAGCATAGAAACAGCAGAAATATAACTACCAAGGCTAAAATGAGAAACTTTCCTTACCCTACCCAGAAACCTTTATAGTGAAAGCTGCCAGAATTTCCAAGAATGAATTATTTCAGCTGTAAGAGAAGAGTAAGCATTATATTTCCAAGGTTTGATATTTCAAATTGTTTTTTATTGGATCAGAGTCAAAAGACAGAATCGGCACCACCTACAGAGGGATGAGCCCTCCCTCCCACACCAATTAGCAGTTAAGAAAATGTCCTACAGACATACAGACATGCCTATAGGCTGGGCTAATGGAGGCAATTTCCCAATTGAGGTTCCCTTTTCTCTTCTGTTTCAAGTTGACAACTACAATTAGCCATCACACAAAACTAAGCTAATGGTCAAGGTGACCTTGTAAGTTAGTTAGCCATTACCATCACAATACTGAGGCGTAAAAAAGCTCAACAAATTGTCTAAGATCATAATGTAAGCAAATGTCAGAGTCAGACTTGAACACAAACTTAAGTTCAAGGGACAAGTTTGAGAGACAATGATTTACCCTTCACTGTTAGGTTCCACCATTAATAGACATAATTCAAAACAAGAAAAGCAACTATCCCTTGTTATATACATAAAGGCAATAGGAATAGTAGGGTAACCATCTTAGAGGAGCCCTTGATAAAATGAAGGTTCAGAGTGAAGAACAGCCAAGATGGTTCTGATCTGGAGCTTATTATATGAGAAGAACCTCATCAAAGAAAAAACACATAAAGACTTTACCTCCTTGCAAGAAATTGCTTGTAGAAAGGGTGTTAAGTTTATTCCATGAAGAATGGTTGCTAGCTATTTCAGGGACATAGCTCACAGCTAAGCAAAGTCTTCTTGGCAATTGTCTCTATGTGCCATTTCTTCTGCCCAGAGGACTTTTCCACTCCCTCTTCAACACATCCCTCAAACTTGAAATGCAGCTTACTCCATGATTTCTTCCTTGATTCCCTTCACCACTGACACCAAGATAGGCATGTCCTTCCAGTAACTTCCAGATCACTGACTCCAAGAATTCCTGTGGTTCCTGCACTATCTTTATTAATGCAGAGCTCTTGCCTCTTGCAACAGACCACAGCCCTGGGGGTAACTGACAAAGTCAGAGATGCATAAAAAGTCTCCAAAGAGGAAGACTGGATGAGTGTTTTAGGTCTAGGAATGACTTTACTTACACCCACATAGTACTTATTCTTCCTTGGGGTGATCAAGAGCGAGGAAACTTCATTATGCCTTTTAAACTATACTGCTTCTACTTGGAAATGCCAGCCTACTGCTTGGTTCATACAGGAACTTTTGGACTTTATAAAATTAAGTGAAGTCACTTGAATCAAGAGCTAGAGTAAGGAGTATTTGTTATTTGAAAATATTTTGGTAACCAAACTACTATAGTTGAGTTTGTATAATAAGCCATGTTAAATTATTACCTATAGATTATGCTGTCTTTCAAAGGTATTTTATATCAGTCTTTAAGAACATGGTATACAAGGCATGAAAATATATTGAGCTGATCCAGACTGTTTCCATCTCTGTACTGTTCCCACTTCATAAAGTGAAGTTCTTCCTCTGCCATCTGGAGACATTCCACTCATAATGGGTTTGAATTTCTTCCATCTTGAAATCCATTTTCCCTTTTCAGGTATAATTAAGTGTTCTGTCCTCTGTGTAGTTTGGGTACTTAAACACTCCTCTTTCCCAGAGCTTGCCTCAAGTGACTTTCCTTCTACAGTTGGCTCTGGAGTTGCTATAGCCTGACATGTGTGACAGGTGCTCATTATGTACAAGAGTTCATTAAAGCGGAGAGGGTTTTTCTTCATCCTACTTTTGGTACCCAGGTCAGCATCAAGTACTATGGACACAAAACAACCCAACTAAAGAACTAGTAACAGCACAAGGGGCGAGGCAGACAGACTATTACAGGTGCAGGTGCTTTCTGTCAACATTTGAAGTCAAGGAACATTGTGTCCATACTTTTTTAAAAGTTCTTAAATATTTGCATTTCTAATACTTGTTTGCTTTGTATTTGTACAGATTGTAATTTTCAAACTACAATTATACCATGTACGCATGCTAAAGTCATTTATTAGTTATAAGTGTTTTCTTAGTCTTTGTACTCAGTAGAACTGGCCTAAATGTGCAATAGCCTATGTTTAAAATGTCCTTTGCTCATTGAAAGAAGGAAATTAGCTTACATTTGCATGCACTGGCTCACTGGTGGGTGCTCTTCACCTAACTCTTTTCCTCCCCCACTCCCTGAAAGCACATTAACCCAAGTGCATTTTACATTACTAAAGAACACACCTAGGCAAGCAGTGAGGTGCAAATGCATGAGGGACCACCAGGCAATCTTACTGCTGTGTTCTACAAAGACACATCCAAAATGCAAGTCTTGGAACAGTTATAAATGGAAATAACTTTGTTTTTTGTTTTTTTTAATAAAAGGCACACTAAGCTATGCACACTTTTAATATTGTGAATGAGGAACAGTGGGGGGAAAGGAAGGAAAGCTTTCATTTCTGGAGGAATATGAAAGCTTTTTTTTCTAGGAACTGGCACCTGCATTATGCTATGAAGTATAGAACATTAGGAATAAACAGTGTGAGGAGAAAAGAGATTAAAACTTCTGAGAATAAATTACAGTTTGGGCTCAGGGATGGAAGCAGCAAGCTTAGTTGCCCTGGATAGATTCTGAATAGTCACAGGATACAAGGTAAGTCTACTGTGTCAACTTTCTATGACTGTAACAAATCACTTGAGAGAATTTTAAAAGAGTAGATTATGTTTGGCCTCACAGTTAATGGGTGTTTCAGGCCATATTTGGTTGGCTTGTTGCTGTTGGGCCTGTGGTGAGGCAGCATATCGCGACAGAAATACATGGCAAGACCAGTCAGTCAACTCTTGGATGCTTAGAAGCAAAGAGAGAGAGAGACCCAGGACCCCAATCCCCTCCAAGGGAACACCTCCAGTAACCTGAAACCTGCCACCAGGCCACACATTTTAAAGGTTCCTCCTACCTTCCTCTCAATTGTGCCAAGCTGAAGAACAAGTCTTTAACACATGGGTCTTTGCAAGCTTTCCAGATCCAAGCCAGAGCAGTTGCAGGAAGATTTGTATTGCAAATTCTGGAAGAAAAGTAAGGATCTGGTCTTAATTTCTCAGACACTGGAGAGATGTGAAAACTTTTGAGATTAGGCAAAGAAAAGATAGGCCAAGCATTCAAAAGTTCTCAAGAGTCAGGGCGTTCAGTCAGCAGAGACAGAGATAACAAGAAGGGGGAAGTTTGGTAGTGTTGTAAGGACTGATTGCTCACATACAGTCCCCAGCTTCTCAACAATAGGCAAAGGTGGAGTGCCTCACATATACACCAGGTGTCCATTGTCAGAGCCCTTCAAGTGAAACAAATGGTGCTGTAGCAGACTTTCTAGGACCATCGGCCCCCAAATCATGACACGGGGACTTATTATTAATTACGAGTGCTCAGACTTACCTTATGCTTGTTCCACTAGCTCTTATAACTTATTTTAACCTATTTCTCTTCATCTGCGGTTTGCCTCGGTAAAAATTAGTGTGCATTAACTTGTGGCACACCCTTTTAATCTTAGCACTCAGCAGCCAGAGGCAGGTAAATCTCTATGAGTTCAAGGCTGGCTTCGTCTCCATAGTGAGTCTCAAAACAGCCAGTGCTATGTGTAGAAACCCTGTCTCCATCAAAACAAATGAGAAAATTAGCATGCATTGGATATGACCACCAGACCAATAACATCTGTGTGGTCAATCATCCTGTTTCTCATGTTGCCAGGAGAATCAAAGGGGAGGTCAAGGGGCTACTGGGTACAGCACTGACACAGTGTTGACCCCAATATCAAAGACTGGCATATCTTCCCTTCTCTTGAGGAGAAATCTACAGAATCCTTGTTTCTCCCATAGACTGGATCCCTACCATTCTCAGTTGAGGATTTCAATGCTTAGATAATTCTATTATTACTTTGGTGTTTTGTTCCACTTACTTTAAGGATTTTAATTTTTAATCACTTCTTAGAAGGATTAACGTTACATGTTTTATTTAATAATGTATGTATGGACTTATATATACATAGTATTTATCAAGATAAAAGGAGTAGAAATAAAATTTGGACTTACATGCTGCGCTGGATAAAATTAATTGTCCTTCAGTGTATAGGACTGCTAGTTACAATGATAAATAATATATAAAGAAATAGTCATAAGGGGCTAAGCTGTTAAAAAAAATGTGTAATACTCTTCCAGTTCAGTTCTCAGTATCTGCATTGGTGGTTCACAACTGCCTGTAACTTGAGCTCCAGTAAATTTGATACCCATTTTGGCCTCCACAGGTATATGCATTCAAGTATGTGTGCGCGCGCGTTTTATTAAACACACGTTTAATAAAAATTAAAATGTCTCTTTTAAAAAAGAAATAGGTATTAAAATAAGAACTCCATTCCTGTCCATCATATTTTCTCATCCACCAGGAAAATCTTAGTTTGCTGTCAAGCTACTAGAGTTTCCAGTTTCAGAATAAGCATCCCGTAAGATTGACACATGAGACAGAACACAGAGGCAGCATCAGGGGAAAAGAGGAGAGGCTTTGAATCAGTCAGTCAGACTTTGGTTCAACTTTCCCATTTATACCAATAATCTTGACCAGCTTGCTTGGCCTTCTGAATATCCAATTTCTCCACTGTGCTGTGGTAAGCATTCTATGAGATGATGGACACAGCTACCTGATGCAGTTCCTGAAGCATGCAATGCACTTAATAAGTGTTAATTATCAAACTGATGCTGGTTACATTTTATAAATCATTCCCATCTCACGGGATCACTTGCTACTTCGATTCCGTGTTTTCCATTTGATTGACTTAGAATTCAGACACATATCTCCCTAAGCACTTGATGTATTCAGTGAAATGAATATGGTATTGTATAGATAAGAACTGTTCCTTCACACACAGAGAAGGATTTAAGGCTTCACTATTTGGGACAAGGTCAACATTTCCATAGTAAATTGTCATGTCTTCTAACATATTATCTGTTCTGTTTTGCCTGTTTGATTCTAGCTTTCTATTCCCCAATCTCTTACAATAGAAATACAGTTCTATGGATTATTGTATTTCTATTACCCCTTTTGCTTCAACCACCAAGAGGGACTCTTCCTAAAAAGGCCAATGTCTTTGGATACATTATTAACCTGTTGATTTATTTTCTTTGACAAAGATCCCTTAACCACAGTAACATTCTATTCCCTCTTCCTGGATTTGACAGAAGATCAGGCCACATTAGATCATTTAATCCCCTAACAATAGGATCACAGAGTATTAGAGCTTGAAGGCTTTCATAAGATATCCAGTTCTTAGAGGATACTTCCTTCCCTACACACAAGAGCTGGTGGAAAGTAGAGGTGTGGCTTGTCTAAATTCTCACCCACTGGGGTAATAGATACAAGTTCTTGTGAACTGTCATTCAATAGCATCTGTGATTTATTATCTTAACATCAACACAGATACCTTTTATTCACTTAGAACAAAGTTAGAACACATCTCTAACATACCTAGTGGGCATCCTCACTTTATCCTTCATGTTTATATGTATTAAGTGAGAAGAAATTACAGGCCAGTAAAGTTAAACAGCCTTGTTAAGAAAACAACATTCCATGAGTACCAGGGAAGTAGAGATCATTGCACCGGTTTCCTGAATTTTTCTTACAACATCCACAAGTTGCCTATCTATGCATACTGTCATAGGGATTAAATCTTCACTCCAGAATACAAAATGAGATGTAAAGCAAACAGATTGTCACCAGTGCTTATAATGCGTTAAATATATTTCCATAATGTTAAAGACTTTGGTGAGGTTCAGTTGGCAGTATGTGACTTAACTAAGTTGGTATTTTTTAAGAACTTGCCCTGTTACATGGAAACATGAACAGAAAAGTGCATCTTTTCAATATTCCCTCCCCCATCGTTTTCCAACATCAGTTGAAATAGTTATGTCTGTGCAGGGACAGAAGGCTGTGCTAGGAAAAGTTAAAGCATGGATGAGTAGGCAGATGTGGCTTTTATCTTATTTGGAGTCACCCTGTGTCATAAGCCCAATGGGTCTGTGTAGTTAAGGGAGGAGGCAGATGTAGAACAGATATTTGCACATTCATTGAACCACTTACTACTGGAACAAGACTATGACTGGAAAAACCAATGGTAATCATTTCAGAAGCAGCACTGTAGTTATGCCGTTAAACCAACTCTCATATTTTAAGTGTTCCCATGTGTGCATGCATGCGTGGCAATTCAGGCAATGACCTAGGCACTCTCATCTAGATAGCCTACCAGAATTAGGTTCCTAGTTGCTTTGTTAGAAATGTAACAAAGATTTTATGTGAAGGACTCTTGCTTTGATGCCATCCTAAGTATTTAATGCTCAGCTACTCATACCATTTCAGTTTTAAAGATGAGAACACTTAAGACAGGGATCCACTTATACATAATCACCTAGTGAGTGAAGAGGCAGAGGTTGAATCCAGGCAAACTATGATGAAAGTGCCTCTCTCTAGTTACTTCCACAGAATCCCTCACGAGTTGACTGATAACTTTCCTTCAGAGCTTTCCAGAAAGCTTATTAATGCATTATGACTAAAATTCCTCTCTATCCTCTTGAAAGCAGAGTAAATGGATTTGATAATGATTTGTTTAGCTTCATGTGCTGAAAGCTGAGTTGGGTGAGGATGTCTTTGGACTTGAATAGGTCAGTGCTGGCAGGGGCACTCAGTCTCAGTAAGCCTAGTATTTACATGCCCTGCCTCCATTTCTCCTGCTCTTTGGTTATATTCTTATCAGGGGTATAGCTGATGCTAGAATGTGGATGCAGAGGGGATCACCATAAGCAGTCCCAGGGAGAGATGGGCTTGAAATCTTCCATGCTTACTCTATACATACATAGCCAGCTACACAATTTTCCAGTTCTAGCACAAAATAAAAACTCACTACTCCTTATTCAGAAAAAGAAAAAAAATGTGTCTTACTTTCCTCTGCATAGTCTTTCTCTTGACTACTCATGCTTATTAAAACTTTCTAACTAATATTGTGCTCACTCAAGTATGGGGATGCTCACTAAGTAAATACACTTAGATCCCCAATGGAGAGAGTGTGAGAGAGGGAGGGTTCTAGGTGGGTTGAATTGGGGTGACAAAGTATCTGTCCTAAAAAGGTAATGGGAAGTGGGCCTGCCATTGAGCCTGGGTCCATATCTCTGACATTTACACTGCTGTCCCACTGGACAGCATTTACAGAATACACATCCAAAATAAAAGTAAGCAGAATGTGTCAAGCTAGCAACCTTACATGATCAGACTTCAAGAGCAGATCTTCCCCTGTGAGGGTGGGGTCTGGTAGCTGCACTCTTGGCACACCCAGGAAGCTGGCCATTTGCCCATATGGCTTTGAGTGGGTGAGGGTTTTCAGAGCTGCTGGGAAGCACAGCTGCAGCTTCTCCAACTTCCCAGCACTAGAATGAGAGCTTCCGTTGACATTATTTTTGAGTCATTCTCATGACAAGACTGGAATCCTAAAGCGCACAATGTCTCCTTCCTGTCCTTAGGAGCTGACCAATGGCAAACAGAGAGCACTGAGGGCAGCCTGGGGAGTATAGAAAGTCATCCTAGGATGCTTCAGACTTCCCAGCTACCTCAAACCCATAAAGGACTCCCGTCACTTTACAGTGGAGTCACTGACAAACACTGTTGACTCCTCAGCAAGCCAGAGTGGGAGCAGATGGAAGCCACTTGCATAACCAGGCTCTGCGTTCCATTGGGAAGACTCACATGCATTTTTAATAGAGAACTATTCACTTTCAGCTTATCTCCAAAGGGTACAGTTTTGGATGGGCAAGCTGAATGGGACTTTTGAAAGTACCCCTTCTCACCCAAGAACTTTACCAAACAGGAAAATTATCTTCTAGGTGGGTATTAACTTACTTGAGGTCACACCCTACACAGATACCATCCTCACATGACCTGGTTTTTATTACACAGCTCCCTCTCCTTTGGAGACCGGCTCAAGTTCCTGGGAACAGAACCCGATCTGAGGGAACAGTGAGAAAGGGCACCCTTACATGCTTCCCTTACTGTAAACCACAGTTTGTCTGTGCTCTCGGACCAAATATATGTCTTCTCCATCCCCACTGAGTACGCTCTGCTTTCTTCATCCTGTGCATTTCTCTGAGGTTTACCTGTGTGTACTGTGCCTTCTCCATCCTGTACATTTCTCTGTGCTTTGCGTGTGTGTGCTCTACCTTCTCCATCCTGTGCATTTCTCTGGTGGTTTGCCTGTGTGTGCTCAACCTTCTCCATCCTGTACATTTATCTGGTGGTTTGCCAAGATCCAACCACCACCTCTAATAGTTCCAGTGCCACCGCCACATTTCTTTCTCTTTAAGACATTTGGCTTGTGCAAGCAGATACCGAGCCCTTGGTAGTAGCTGTCCACCTCTGTCTCCTTGGGAATTCCAGGCAGATCTAAATAAAGTGCAGAGTTTAGGTCCACTAGGGAAAGTGATTCTCTGTCTTCTCAACTGGCAGGGAGTTCCTTGAGAAAGTCTCTGATCTTGCATCTACGTTCAGGGGGAATGCAGGTCTTGAGTTCCCTGGGGTTCCAGGGCAAAGTGAAAAGGGTGACAGTTGTGGCACCTGTTTACTTTGTGAGAGCTTAGGTATTTATTCTGATTTCTTCTGTATCTATTGTGCTTTAAGTTGAAATGACATCGGCAATGAGCTTAGCTGAAACCCTAGGTCTATTCTCTAAGTAATAGATTTCCCTATTAGGCACTCCCTATAGAAACGCTGTCATAGCATTAAAAGAAACAAAATAATTAGCAGAAAGTGCTTTTGATGACCCTCTTGATGTTGCAGATGTTTAGTTAATAAGATTTTATGCTCTCTGTATATGAATGGGTGTAAGGCTAAATACTTTAAAACTCTTTGATCTAGTGATTTCTAAAGTTATTTTAACATCAATTGAAGAAATAACACAGACCATGGCAAAAAATGTAAAGACACAAGAAAGCATCCCATGAACAATATTATAACATTTTATCACCAACGATTAGTTTTAAATTCTACTTCTTTTTTTTCACATTTTGTTTTATTTTTTTTTTTAACATAGAAGGACACTACTACATCCCTGCAAAGGGACCATTTCTAAGATCTCATATAATTCTGAGATCATTCATCCGAAGCCACTATTATAATGTGGATGTAACACAACTCCAACTCTTAAATGAGCCTTTTAGCGTTTGCATATTTTTATGGGAGAGGGGAGGAGAAAACAGCACGGGAAGTTTGTTACTGTGAAGCCAGTAGCCTCATAGAGGGAAGGGTTTCGACCTCTTTTTTTTATTTTTTATTTTATTTCATTTTATTTTACAATACCATTCAGTTCTACATATCAGCCATGGATTCCCTTGTTCTCCCCCCTCCAGCCCCCCTCCCCTTCCCCCAGCCCACCTCCCATTCAGGGAGGCTACCTGGAAAACAGGACCCCAAGAAAGATACGAGGATCGCCCAATGACGGAGAAATGGATGAGATCTTCATAAACAGCCTGGACATAAGTGGGGGAAATGAAGGGCGAGGGTCAAGGGAAAGAGAGCTTGGGGGAGCGGGAGACCCCAGCTGGCTCAAGAACAGAGAGGGAGAACAAGGAATAGGAGGCCATGATAAATGAAGACCACATGAGAAGAGGAAGAAGCAAAGTGCTAGAGAGGCCCACAGAAATCCACGAAGATACCCCCACAATAGACTGCTGGCAATGGTCGAGAGACAGCCCGAACTGACCCACTCTGGTGATGGGATGGCCAAACACCCTAATTGTTGTGCTAGAAACTCCATCCAATGACTGAGGGATCTGGAAGCAGAGATCCACAGCTAGGCCCCGGGTGGAGCCCCGCGAGTCCAATTAGCGAGAAAGAGGAGGGTCTATATGAGTGAGAACTGTTGAGACCAAGGTTGGATAAAGCACAGGGACAAATAGCCAAATGAATGGAAACACATGAACTATGAACCAATGGCTGAGGGGCCCCCAACTGGATCAGGTCCTCTGAATGGGTGAGACAGTTGATTGGCTTGATCTGTTTAGGAGGCATCCAGGCAGTGGGACCCGGTCCTGTGCTCATTGCATGAGTTGGCTGTTTGAAACCTGGGGCTTATGCAGGGTCGCTTGGCTCGGGCTGGGAGGAGGGGACTGGCCCTGCCTGGACTGAGTCTACCAGGTTGATCTCAGTCCTCGGGGGAGGCTTTGCCCTAAATTCTACTTCTTAAGAAGTAATATCTATTATAAACTCCCTTTCTTACTAGAAGTTGACAATGTAGATTCCATTGTGAGTGGAATTGTAGCTAAATGCAGTAAAATTAAGGTAGGAAGGTCTCTTGACTGCAGTGGCATTAGGGAGGAGAGAATGTTTATGCTACCTTTTTGTCTCTCATATCTTACTTGATTTATGTGAAGTTCAGAACAAAGTGACATGTCAGCTCTTTCGAGTTTAGCAACAGAGTGAATCCTAAACATTGGCTAAGCCATTTGGAGCTGAGAGTACCTCTCCCCACACATGCATCACAATAAATTGTTCCGAAGACATTACATAAAAGTGTATTACACAGCCGGGCGTTGGTGGAGCACGCCTTTAATCCCAGCACTCAGGAGGCAGAGCCAGGCGGATCTCTGTGAGTTCGAGGCCAGCCTGGGCTACCAAGTGAGCTCCAGGAGAGGCGCAAAGCTACACAGAGAAACCCTGTCTCGAAACCCCCCCCCCCAAAAAAAGTGTATTGCCCACATGGCAAAAGTGGATAATAAAGCAGAAACAGTACATTTAATTGAGTAGTTTATAATCAACATGTGCAGTTGGAGATGCCCAGATGGAGGACAATGGAGAGCCTATGTGGAGGTTGTGGGCTGTTTTTCCCCAAAAGACCACAGTAGTCAAAGTCTCCCTAGTATTTCTGCATGTTAGTCCTTTCAATGACTCGTGTGTGTGTGTGTGTGTGTGTGTGTGTGTGTGTGTGTGTGTGTGTATGTAATTCATAAAAATGGATGAGAAGGTGAGTTTTTTTCTAAGGTAGAAAGGGAAGGTTTAAAGAATAGAAAGATATTTTGAGTTCAAATAGAGAGTGAATTTCTCCAAGAGGTAAAGGTGATATGTAGACCTTCAGGGATATATGAGGAGTGTGGTCAAGTGATGGTATTTATAATCAAACTGACCAGGGGGACCTGATTTTGACCAATCCCTTGGCTGTTCTTTATGAAAGCCTGTGTTTTGTGGTACTGGAAACTGGAAATGCAGATTGTAAGGCTCTAACATAAGAGATTTAGCTTGAGATGTTAGAGGTAGAGCTTAGAAATCGATGTTCCTCTTTATATAATACCAACAATAACTAGGAAATCGCTCTGTGGAATTCTACTGTGAGTGCATTCTCTGAAGGATTTGCAGGTATTGTTCCTTGGCATCTTCTACCCTGTGAGGTAGAATTCCCTTGTCCTGCCAGAGATGAGGCAAAGAAGGTGGGAGACACTGAGGAATTTGCTAGTGGACGGATGCATGATTTCTGATGTTGAGCCCACTGTTGGTATTCACCACTAACACAAAGACGCTAAGACATCCCCAGGCTCATGATTCCTCAAAATCTGATGAAGGAACCAAAAGCCCCACCCTTTTCTCCTTGGAAATATGAAGGTTATGTGAATAGAAGGAAACATGTATCTTAGGAAATGATCTCCCTTGTGACTGGTTTGTGCACATTCCAGTCAGAGTAGCAAATGCTGCTAGAATAACAGTCCTCACTGTTTGCCTCACATACAGAAAAAAAAAAGCATCGTACCCTGTTTAGGCAATAATGAAATGAACTAACCACAGAGAACTTACCTGTTCAGATGGTGACTACAATAGAGTGAAATGCAGACTACTGAATTGTGTGGTTAACAGCCTTCAGTACCACCTGCCTCACAATCAAATGCAGAGAACAGTGAGCTGCAACCTCAGAAGTTACTCACCACCATCTAAATGTCTCAATGTAATAGGATCAAATGTATTCTTTACACAGATGAAAGATGGTCCGGCAGTGAAAGTTTAAATTAGAATAATTTATATGATTGGAGCATATTCTTTTCCCTATATTAGTGTTTTTCAAACGTCTTAAATTCCTATCAAGGGAAATAAAATCAAAATAATCCTAAAGGCTGCCATGCTGTGAAATTCAGAATTCCTTTTTCAGCTTTATCTCTCACAATATTTTTCTGGATTTTTTTTATTAAATAATATTTAGTTCTTCTATTATAGAATGCATGCCATATTTCAGCCAGCAGTTTGAAAAGTGAGGCTCTTGGCTGTATTATTATGCAATGGAAGAAATGAAATTTTCTAACCAAATTGGTTTATTGTTCCTTGATAATGTTTAGAATGGAAAGGGGAAAGATATTACAGCTTCCTTTGAAATCTTATTCGAGAAAGTATCAGTGGGCACTTTGGAAGATGAGCTGTAGCAGAAGCTACATTTCTGGCCAGGAAAATTAAAGCAATTAGATAGTGTCAAGAGCTAATCACAGAAGGGACTTCTGTCCCTTCTCAAGCTCAGAACTCAGAAGGGCCAAAAAGGACACAGTATGTTTCTTTTGAACATCAGCCATAGATCATTTATTGTGTAGGGAGAACCATGCCACATATCCTATTTTCTATATTTGCCTGAACTGCCAAGTTCAGCAGTAAGGTTTTGGTTCAAAGGTGGGATCACTCACTAAGCCTGTGTTTTTGACTAATCCCCCACCTTCATTCACATCCTTATTGCTTAACTTCTCATTTTAAGTTCTATTTATAGTTATAGATATTTTTCTCCTAGTTTTGTGCAGGATACTCTATAGGGGTTCAGTTTTAAAAATCACTTTGAGTTCTTGAACAGACAGTGTAATTTCACAAGCTCTCAGCTGCCAGGGCTCATATCCTGATTTTGCCACTCAGGTACTCAGGTGCTGTGTGCTCCTGGCCAGCAACAGCTGAATGCATTGACTGTTTTCCTCATCTAGAGTGGTACCTGCCTCTGAAAGTGATTGTGGGGATTGAAATTGTTCACATAGATGAAGTACTTTAGAAGGTATTAGCACAGACTAAATGCTCAGTAAGTATTACCTACTGAAAAGATGGACAGATAGAGGAATTTACTCAGAAGGAAATGCAAATAGGTGAATACAAGAGAAAATGCATTGTAGAATAATGGTAGGGTCCCTTTACTCTTTTAAAATTTGTCATGACTATGCTGTATAAGCAAAGGGTAGTTCTGATACTGACCACCTTTTGTTGCTGGAGAGCTTCTCTCCAGCTCCCAAGTCCCGCCAGTCTCCAGCTACAAAGTCCTGCCAGTCCCAGAGCCCACTTACAAAATAAACACACAGACTCTTATATTATTTAAACTGCTTGGCCATTAGCTCAGGCCTATCATTGTCTAGCTCTTACTCTTATATTTAGCCCATTTCTATTAATCTATACTTTGCCACATGGCTCATGGCTTACTGGTACCTTACATCTTGCTTGTTCTGGTGGCGGCCCCAGGCAGTCTCCTGCTCCACCTTCCTGTTCCACCTCCAAGTCCACCTTCCTGCAAAGGGTAAAAGTTGCCTTTAATGAAAGTATTTCAAAGCAGATCTGAAATATTCATGTTTTGCAGTATGAAGTGGGATAGGCATTCATTTAATCCTGAATTAGATATTCTCTGTAGATTTTTCTTATGGACCCTAGACCTTCTAATCTTGCAAACTAGTACACAATTAAGTACCCAGTACCAAGTAAATCTAATGCTGTTGCCTACTCCTTTCTTTTACCCCTTCTTTTCTACTTAATAGTTGCTAGCTAAGTTCTTTGCGCTCTCTCCACGATGGGCAACGAGTGATAGTCACACCTGACATTCCTTTCCCTTTGTATGAACCAGGTTCTCAGGTTCTGCTCTAAAATTTCTTGGTATCATCTTGATGTCATGGGCAGGTTGTAAACCTTACACCTTAGTACCTACAGGGTTCAGGTTGTGACTCTCCTAACATCCTAAATGTGTGTGCTGAGTTGGTCTCTGTGAGGGAGGAGCCTAGTGTCTTCTTCTGAATCTCTAATGACTCTACTACAGAGTCTGTGAACAAAGAGGAAACTCTAATGCACTAGTTTGGTCTTGCTTAACTAGAAATCTCTATTAATGGTATAGGATATGGGTTGAAATTCTCTTGTAAGGTTCAGATTTTCTGCTGTTTTATGTTATTATAGCTAGGTTAATATTCATTTTTATCATTGTAGACACACCCTTTAACCTTCTAACAGCCTTTTGTTCTCTATTCCTGGGACCCTGTCTATTCTTGCTCACCACAGCTACATTCACAGAAGACTCTCTTCCATCAAGTTGTCTTTATTAGTTAGGGCAGAAGGTATGTGTTTGTAATGAGGACATCCCTGTCGCTGAAACAAGAGAGGTTTATTTCTTTCACTAGCAACAGTCCCGAACTTGCAGGCATTTTGTCATCTTCAAGATATTTCTCCTTGAGAATCTAAGGCAAGCAGATGACTCAGAAGTGGTTCCTTACAGCCACTCACATCTCTTTGGTCCAACTACCTCATCAATCAGAGACAGGCAGCAGTTTCTGACTCACCCTTTAAAAACTAATGATACCCTGAGTTTCCTAATACTTTCTTATATCAAAGATGGTCAGATTCCATTAGCCGCTATAGTGAGGACAAACCTCACTCACTGAATGAATATATTTTTGCTTCTGGAGAGTTATTCACACAGGGTGACATCACTTTTGGAACATAAAATAAACATTTGGAGCAACAGTTAGGGTCTTGGCATATACAGCAGTCTTCATGTTATAAGCCCAGAAGTTGAAAAAGTCTCCAGAGCTTCTCCAAGACTGAATGTGTTGTGTCTATGCTGAGAAAAATGAGACTTCTGTTTTAGACCGGTGATGGAGACTGGTACTGATGCTTCCATTATAAAAGCAATCAAGAGGCAGGGCAGTAGTGGTGCACGCTTATGATCCCAGCACTTGGGAGGCAAAAGCAGGCAGATCTCTGTGAGTTCAAGGCCTACAGATTGGCCTACAGATTGAGTTCCAGGACAGCTAGAGCTACACACAGAGAAATCCTGTCTCGATAAACAAAAACCAAAACAACAACAACAACAAAAAGCAATCAAGAGCTGGGGACATAGCTGTTAGCAGAGTACTTGCCTAACATACATGGAACCCTAGGACAATATAAACTTGACATGGTGGTGCATGCCAGAATTGGGAAATTGGAGACAGGAGAATCAGGCTTTGAGGGCTTGCTTTAGCTACATAGTGAGATCAAAGTCAACTTGAATTACATGTCTCAAAGAAAGAAAAAGAAAAAAGGCAATCACTGCACTGAAAAGAAAATATCAACAGTTGAATATCTTCTTATTCTTATCATCTTTCTAAGTCTCATAAATTAAAAGAAAAGTAGAGATGTTATTTGCATGGATTTGGACTGACTCTAAATATTATGTAACTCAGAGTTTCGCACATCGTCCTTCCAAAATACCTTGCTATGATTTTGTTATTCTGACTTTTTTTTAAAAATGCATCTGATAAGAAATCTGGCCCAAGAGAGTTTCAGAAACAAAGCTTACAGAAATTGCAGTGGATTTGCTCCACGAGCCAGGACAAAGCTGAAAGTGAGGTGAAGGCATGTTTCTCTGCTTCCCCAAAAGTCCGCTCTGTTTCAGTCCGCCTGGAGAGCCGCCTAGCTGACTGCGTTGTAGCACCATGCATCATTCATGACCGGATGGAGCTGCAAAGCCCCCAACAATCAATACAGAAACCCCGCCGCAAAGATTCGGTCCCCCAGCAGGCTACAGACTTCTCCAATTTCGTTTTCTGCTGATGTAAGACATTTCCTCCTCCCATTTCAGAAACAAATTACTGATACATTTTGATAATAACACTTCATCCAGATAGCTCCCCCTGGATTTGCAAGTTGATTCGAGTGATAAGAGTGTTGGCAACTGGTGGAGTGAAATGTAATAATTTCATGGTCAGCACTCATTAAATTCCAAACTAAGCAGAGGGATGAGAGCTCAGCAAGTGAAATTATTAGATGACGCCTTTAAATACACTTTTCCTTGCTCCAAGAAGGTTGGTGCTAGGAAAAGGTCCTAAAGCTGGGCTGGAGTTTTTACTTAATTTTCCCAGGCAAATCCTACTGATTTCTGTCTTCGCAAAGAGGCCTCTTGTAATTTAATTTCCTTTTGAATAAACACTTTTAATTTTCCTATGTACAAATAAAATGCAAATATATATCC
>CABHPQ010127367.1:0-23970 GCA_902168405.1 Peromyscus aztecus | reverse complement strand
AACACTTTTAATTTTCCTATGTACAAATAAAATGCAAATATATATCCCTATTCTTTTACTTTTCTCATATAAAAGGTCATATGTAAAGAAGATACATGCTCTGCTGACTCTCCATGGGAGGCCTTACCTTTTTTTAGGAGGGAATGGGGGCTGGGTTGTGGGGGAGCTGGAGGAGTGGGAGGAGGGGAGAGGGGGAATCTGTGATTGGTATGTAAAAAATTTAAAAACAATCTTAATAAGAAAAAAAGAAGATGTATATGGATGAGTACTTTGTTTTTCTCCGGTCTTAGATTTTTATATGAGTATATAAGCAGCCTTCTCATAATTTTATATAATTAGATATTTTTCTGTTGTATGGTTATAGTAGAGTTTATTTAGCCAACACAATGGACATTCTTTAATGCTGAACTACCACCCTGGAACAGGCATTAATATTCCAATTTTTCAAAGAAAACCAAAGTCTTGAATGGTTATAGCATTTTCCAGGTGATGTCTATCTTCCATAGCCTATTATGCTACATCATGTTAAGGCATCAGGATAGAAATGATGGCAAGCTCTTAAATATTGGATTGTTTTAATAAAATATCTTTCCTCACATGAATACATTTCTTTATACTGGAAATTCCAAACTTCAGATTCAATAAGTAATTTGATTCCATTGAAAATGCAGATATTTGGCACAAGACTCATAAATTCTCAACAGCATGTTAGGACAAGTTGCAAGCAAGTTGCTATTACAGGTTGCCCAACTCAAACTTGACCACCTGCAATGGGTGGAATAGGAAAATCCTGCTTAGCAGTGTTCATTTGGAGCTTATACCTATATGATTTAGGGACAGTGATGTTTGGGCCACACTCTAAGACACACAGCTATAGATAGACTACTTATCACATGTGTAGGCATCTTGTCATGGTGGGTAATCAACAGCATTGCTGATCCCATTTTCAGCTGGCTCAGTGTGGCACTGTGGAGCAGGCTTGTTTTCTGGGGCTCTTTGTACCCTGACCTTCTACAGACTGTCTCAGACTCCAGTAGATGCAACAAAGCATGAGACCGAACATCTCTTGTTCCTTTGGAATTGAGAAAGACTACAATTATCTGTAGCAAATTAGCATATAAATAAGTGCTGTTAGATTCCCTATTCTGAGTACATCAAGAGTTGAAAGTGTGTGAAAGAAATTTAATTAGGAAGTTCAATAAGATGGAAAACAGAGAAATCTTCCATGAAGAAGAGTTGTTTCCTAAACACCCCCTTCACTCTTCTGTTATTTCTACCACAGTCAGGTCAGGAATCATTAAAATGGGGCCAGGTCCATGGAATTGAACAGCTCAGAAAGTTTGATATCAAAGAACCACTGGAGACATAATATAGGGGATTATTAACTTGAGGTCCTTAGAAGGATTCCAAAGGTTGGAAGCTCTAAGATCATGAGCAAACTGCTATGTTAGAAAAATTCCTGATTTCAAATGATTAGGAACTATCAACAAAGCACCATACCCTCATTTTACTGATGATGTGACTTAAGTAATGGTCCAGTGATGCACTAAGGTCACACATGATTATAAGCAGAGATTGGGTCAGAACAAGAGGATCGGAATAGCTGATCCTATCTTTTATAGAACTTTGAAAATAATAGATTACATTAAGTTCACCTAGTAAGAACCCTTGGCTATAAAGTAATCCATTGCATCACCTGAAGCCTTCAGAACTGGAAGTGTTGACTGTGTGCTTAATTCATGGTAGTGTTGTTCTAAGTATTTTACAGATTAACCCATCTGATTCTCATAATCACACCACAACCTATTATTGTTGTTGTAACTTTATCACCACCAATGTTTTAATTATGAGAAAAATAAAGTGCCAGGAGGCTCGTGTTGGCCAAAATTCAAACTCCAACTCTCTAGCTCTACAATCCATGTTCTTCTTCACACTGCTCTGTCATTTACTTTCTCTGAACTGTTGATAAGGCCAACTAGGAGGATAACAGTCGAAGCTTCTGTTTATCACATACTCTTGAAATGGTGTAGAACGCCGCATTGACTCTGATGGTTTCGGTGCTTAAGCATGAGGCCCCGATGGAGGAAACAGAGCTGATAGGTTTTCAATGATCAAAGAATAGATGAGTGTATGCCAAAATGTCAACTGTAGGCATATCTGAGTCATGTATAAGGGAATCTAATTTTTCTTGGAGGTTTTCTGTCTTTCAGTTTTCTTAAAAGTATGCCTACTATTATTTTTGTAAGTAAAAAAGGTGCTTTTTTCATGGTGACATTTTCTTTTTCTTTTTTTATATATTTTATTGTAAGTGTTTTTTGTATTACGTTTAAAATACATATTGCAGAAATCCTATAAGTTCACTGCCTCAAACCATTTAAGAATCCTTGACCTCTATGAATATTTCACTGGCAGGTGTCAGACCTCTGTAGTCCTCTTGTCTGTCTTTGGAGCGCTGTCATGCAAGCTGGACATCAGGGGCTCACAGAGTCAAATTCATGCTCTCGTGGGTAGAAATGTGGTATTGATGTACAAGCTCCCTACATAATGGAAGAAAACAGGTTCTCTCCAAACATTTATATATGGAACTTGAAAATGATGTGGATTCTGAGTGAATGGGTGATAAATGTTGACTGAGGTATAGAAAGGTAAATAAAGAAAGAATATTTTGGTGAGAATAGCTGAAAAGAGAGATAGGTTCATGAAAGGCCTGGCAAGGGGAAGCTTTTGAGAGAGACCATATAGGAAAGACGGTCTGGAGAAAAGATTTTTATCAGTCCTTGTTTCTTCACCTTAGTTTTGTCTTGGTGTAGTGCTCAGCTACTTTCGGTGCCAGTCAACAATGATTTCTCACTTGTATCTTGATTGGTCAAAACTCCTAATTGGTTATTGGACAGAGGCAGAAATGTAACATTGTTCGCCATGGAAGTCTGGGGAAAGTCCTGCTGTTTTAAGCTGTTGCAAAATGATATTGGCATAGCTTAAATATGCTCAACTTCATCTTCCAAGACCCCACTTACAAAATGCTTTAGGATCTATTGTTTATGGCCAGGGAAGGCTGTGTCATGGAGTGTGTTAGAACTTCAAGTCTGAAGTTAAAGACAATTTCTTTAGAAAGCCAGCGTGGGATCTTTTCCTAAAAATTTTGTCTTTTGGTGTGAAAAGGAGATCGTACTTCAGTTTCTTAAGAAATTTGGCATTTCTCAAGTGTCAAATTCTGTCATGGGGATTTTTCAATATTTTAATAATAAAGATCATGAAGTGACGTCTTATTTAGATATCACTGTCAGCAGATTATAATGTATCCTACTTCAGTCATGCTTTTCAGACTAAATTCTGTAACTTTAAGGTGTTGAAGGTTATTTTCTTTTTTCTTTTCTTTTTTTTTTTTTTTTTTGGTTTTTCGAGACAGGGTTTCCCTGTGTAGCTTTGTGCCTTTCCTGGAACTCGCTTTGTAGCCCAGGCTGGCCTCGAACTCACAGAGATCCGCCTGCCTCTGCCTCCCGAGTGCTGGGATTAAAGGCATGCGCCACCACTGCCCGGCATAGGTTATTTTCTCTAGCTTTAAGCATAGATATATGAACATACATGATGTTCTTTTTGTCTCTTTTAGGGGAAAAAAGTGCTCTGGTGGCCGTGTATCAATTTTATATAGATGTGATTATTTGGGAAGCATGGACATGTAGACAGTAGTTGTCCACTCCATGTGAGTCCCAGGGTTCTGTGCTGGTTCACCTTACAGGTTTACACTTGGATTGTTTTAATCTGTTTTCTTACTCTCCTGCTTCTAAGCAGTATTGCTTCCTCTTGAGAAAGTCTGTCTTCCCAGACCCCACCCCACCCCCACAAACACACAATGTGTCACTCTGCTCCCACTGTGAATTTTTGGGAGCTGACAAGAAACATGCACTATTTGGGCTCTGTGAAGACTGCAGTGTGTTAAGTACATAAAAGTCACAAGTTGCAGGACACAGATGTGACACACACTTTGATTGCTTTCTTTGGTCACTTGCATTCTAGGATGACTCTAGATAAGAGAGGAGATTGTGTAAATGGTTTTACATATGTAATAGTTTGCTATAGGCTTGATAGACATAGTCAATGTTTTCTTAATGACTTCACTTAGCTTAACTATATGCCCTTAAAGGACTTAGAACATATTAGCATCCTATTATTGAGAATGTGGGATGAGTTACTGAGTCACAGAATTCTAGAATGAGGATTGGATATATTACTTAGCTAATCAGCATCAGCCAATCAGTAGTAGCACAAAGAGCCTTCTAGCTCTAATTCCCTCATCTGCTCATTCATTCACTCATTAAGGTGATATTTAAAGAGAAGCAGTTTTCTGTTTGTATGCAAAATGATCTTAATATTGAAAGAAAATGGCTTCATAGCCTTTCATAATGCTGAAAGGACTTTATATGGATTAGAGGCCTTTTCTTCCAGTTTAGCATGAAAAGTCATCTTTACTTCACAATCCTACTTGGGCATGCTCTCTTCATCCAACATTATTCACTGTTACCTCTTCAGCTATACTCAATGCAATAAGATAGTCCATTATGTAATATAGAAATTTAAACAATTGTCGCTCATAAGTTATCAAGAAGCCTCTGATATGCCATTTACTTACAAGCCCTATCAACTCACTCTCTAGTACAATGTGATAAAAATCAGGGTTTTTTAACTTTTCTACTTGTGAGCTCTTTCTGCTTGAGAAAATTTTATGTGACTGAGGTATATAAGTATACAACTATTTATAAAAACAACTACACAAACAAATTTTGTATAGTAATGTGATATATATAATTTAATATAATATAATTATATTATATCATGATTAAATTTTGCATCTTCAACATGTTTCAGAGTTGATTGATGTTTTGATTTTGTAACCACTGTTGCTGAAAGTCTATGTTCCATAAATAAAGGGTACAACATGGTAGAAGTACATTTCAAAAATCGTTGAAATGATGTTTTAGCCACAAACCAAATTTTATTTGATAATTTCTATGAGAATCAAGTCATCAAGTCAAATAATATTTTTGTATATTTTCATTAACATATAATGGATTATACATAAAGATGGGTCTCATCGTGGCTTTGTCATACCTTTGTATATGCATTTTTATCATAGTTACTCCCATTAACCTCTCAAATTACAATTTTAAAAATAAAAAATTTTAACACAGCTCAAATCAAATATATCCTAATTTATAATATAGAATGATGGCAGCAAAATATTAAACTCCTTTGTTTTCTGTAATTAAAACACCGTGCTTCTGTAAGAGTAGACAAAGTTGCATGTGAATAAAAACATTAAAAGTCACTGGTAAATGCTGCTGGAAATACTTCAGATTCATTATACATTTGTTTTTTAATTAATTTTTGGTCATTGCATATTCAGAAACCTCTTACTATTGTCAAAATTTTTGTGGCACTTCCCACATTTAATAACACAGCCCCATGTGGAGTCATTTAAGAATTTAAGAAGCTGTGTATGAGCAACAATGACTAGACACTTCCTTCTAGTTTGTGTAGCTTCAGTTCTTCCTAGCATGCCACATATTCATCACACCTTTTGAATAATTACATATGCTATGACCTACCACAGGTGCTTGAGACACAATCCCAGCCTTCAGGTATTGAGAAGCCAAGAAAATACCAACAAAGCAATAATGACACTACTAAATTCTTCATTATAATTATGATGAAGATTACATTATGAGAATGTAGAATCTAAGACAATCCAGTAAGTGTTTCCAGTGATGACTGACTGTTCTCCTGTGTTGTGTAGCATATATGGTTCTTTCTTCTATTCTGTTTCTGATACAATTTAATATCATTTCAATAGGCATGCTTGTTGCTGTTTCACATGTCCAGGTTCTTTTCAGAACTCTCTTTCAGTGGCTCTCAGCTTCTTCAATACCTCCATCCTGGCAGATGTCACCTTGAAAACAAAGGATCCCTGTTCCAAGGACATCATTCATTCCCCCACTTTTCATTATGAGCTTCAGACTGTATCCTGGGCTACTCTGTGCTTACCTGTCCAGCCCTACCTTGTATTACCTCTGTGACTATGTTCTCCCCTCAACCATCCTAGTCAAGACATGCCTTCCTGAATGTTCATTTATCTCAGTGTCAACTCCATCAGAAAGACTATCCTACTTCTGACCATCAGACTCCTCCAGTTCCTATACTTCCGTGTAGATTCCTCCTCTACAGACTTCATAGTCCACAAAGGTGTATGTCTTTTATGACCTTGTAATAGTAATGCACATCTGTTGTTCAACACTTGACCTTATCCTTTCAATATTGCGATACATCTAGACAGGACCATTCCTAACTACCGAAGGCTATTTCAGATGGCAAGCACCTTATGGAACAGTGCCCTGTAAATACTTGTGAAAGTTCTACTGGTACTCTGAAAGGTGAAGACATTTTCTTGGTATTGCTTGATGAGATCTCCCATAGTGACAGTGTATCAGGCTCCTTAGAGGTGTCAGGTATCATAGCTTTGTGACTTTCCCAAGTGGTAGCTTACGATAGGAGGGTGAGTTTTGAGTTTGTGATATAAATTCAGATTTTTTTGACATCGGAAATAAAGCAGCTGGATTCCACAGAAAGGAAACAGAGTTGTGTTGCTCGGTTGTTACTTTGGAAAGCAAGATCATTTTCTATACCAGTGTCTTATCTCCCAAATGTTTTATGACCTTTAATTCTTTCCTGGGAAAGAATGAATAAAACAATTGTTTGCAAAAAAAAAATGCTTCTAAGCATTGGTCTGCTGGCAGCAGTGAAATCTGCTGTATTTTGTGAAATATGTTCTGCAGTGAATTTCTAGTATGTTTCTGTCGACAGTTTTTGCAATTAACAGATAAAATTCAAAGGCAGGACTTGTTTTTCTTGGTCCTGTATAATAAATTGTATCCATCAAAAGAGGGCATTAAACCATAAGATTGGATGACTTAATATAAAGGCATAAAATTGAAATGCCCTGGAGTACACCTTTATTACACTCATTAGTGCATCTGAATTCTAATAAGGACAGATAGGTTAGAACTGTATAGAGCTATGACATGGCTTTTCTGATGTCCCAAAGGTAACATGGCATGTTTCTGGAAAATCTAGGGCAGTGGCACTGGGGATTACAGGTGGCTTTTTAATATTTATTATGAGTCTTCATTGAAAATTTGTGAATATCTTTAAATTTTGATTACCCAGCTGTGGATCACTGTAGAAATTTCCAGACCCTACAGTAGTAAAGCAAATATAAAGGCTCAATTGCTCAGGTGCAGCAGGCTATTCCAGGCCTGCCTTTAAGCCCTTCTATGATCAAGCAGGAAGCTTGAAGGTCTCTGTGGGCTTCTAGGTTACAGTAGCCATTCTTCCTGTGCCAAGAGTCTCCAAAAGTGCTCCCACCAGATCGATTAGTTTGTTAGGACTAGTGGGGCTCATATAGTCATGTTCATAGCTAAGATTCATTAGAGAGAAAGGACACAAAGTAAAATGAACCAAGGAAGAAATCACATTAGGTAGACGCCCAAGGAAACCATCAGAAGCTTCCAAGAGTCCCATGCAGTGAAGTCCCCAGAATGTCTTTATCCCTCCAGCAACAGATGACAGGTTTCGTGAAGTGTTGTCAGGGGATATTTCAAAAGGCTCATCACCTCATAGGTTTCATTGAGGAGTGCTCATGTAGCCGCCCTCTGCCTGGTGTCTTAAAATTCCAGACTCCTGAACCAGGCTCGTGGCAAGCATAAACTGTATTATTTCACAGTTCAGGAACCCTCACACACTCTTACTTATTCTGAAAATGGTGGGACTTACAGGTGCCTGGGTTTTCTGATGCCAGCCTTGAAAATAGAAATGTTCTGAGAGTAACCATATTAGGTCTGCCATGTATAACCTTTCCATACACAACCCAAGGTCCAGCTATGATCTTATCTTCAAACTTACGATTGAGCTGTCTAAGCCTCCAAGTTATCTTCATCTCTAATCCATTCCTTTTAAAAGATTACACATTTTCCATGACCCTGCATGAAGTGGACTTGATCTTACTCCTCAGTTGCATCTCATGCCTCTGAGCCTCTACAGCTTTTCTTCATAAGGCAGCCACACTAGCTGTTGATCAGTTCTTCAAGGATTCTGGTAGCTTATAACTTCAGAGCCATGTCGTACCCTGTCCCTACTAAACATCACGCACCCTTCACCCTGCAGCCACTTACTGAGAGATGTCTTTTTTGACCTAGAAGAAATAAAGTCTCACATAAAAGAGAAAAAAACTCACATAATATTCTAGGAGTTCCATTCTTTTCCTTTGCTTTGGTGACAATTTGTCTTTAAATACTTATGGATACATTTCAATTTAGTATCTGTTTTCATAGTTGAAAGTATGTTTCTTGGTGGGGGTTTCCTGTCTGTAGCTGTGTTCTGAAATAACAACTGTCTTCAGTCAACCAGTATTTAAGAGAAGAATACATAATTTATACTTGGAATCCTTTGACAAACAAGGTCTTGCCTTGTCCAGATGCATTTTCTGTGTTAGACTGAAGACTGAAAGAGAAAGATATAATTGGAATAACTGTGTTAAAGATCAAGTACATAAACTGATGGACTGTGCTTAAATTTTGAATTTTACTATTATAGGAAAGTAGATCTTTGCTGCATGGTCTTGCTCTCTATTATAAGAACTACAAGGAGCCTGAAGGCTCACACAGGTCTTTCTTGCCTTGAAGTCTAGTACCACAACTGATTGAATTATGTTGGACCAGTTATCAAGCTTTTATGAGCCTTGTCATTCCTCTTTATAAGCAAAGATGTAAAAGCCTATCTTCAGGGTTTGAAAGGATAAAGTTAACTAATCAAATGTGCAAAATGCTAGGCATGATGCTCAGCACATAAGCATGCCCAGTAATTGGGAGCTGTGGTTTTGACTCTGCCAGGCTCAGAAAAAGCTTCCAGGCCACACTTTTTTTTTTCTTACTCAATCAAGGAGTCCTTATTCTAACTTCATAGTACAGTTCTTATTGGATGCTGGTCCCTATGAGCTTAATGTTTTGAGTGGAAGTCAACTCAGAGCTCATAATTAGCCATCTCTTAGCTTACAATGATCTGATCTGCCCACTGTAACTTCTACCTTTAAAGCACTATTCTATTTTCTTAGGCAACAAGAATAAGTTTGATTCTCCCACATTTAAACCTTCAAATGTAGGAAGATAGCTACAAAGTCTCACTTAGACTTCCCATCTTCCTATTTATTCTAGCTAAATATCACCTCCAGCGACTTGTCACACCTGCTACAGATTAGGGATCCTCCTGGTTTTCAGGCTCCTTGCCATCTTGGTTGCCTTCCTGCATGCATATTGCATTTGCACAGTGTGTCAGGGTGCTAAAGAAAATCAAAACCAGTAGTGTGCATTTGTGCAGCGTGTGCATGTGCATGTGTGTTCATAAAGCAATGTAAGGGGTTGGCTCTAATGGGGACTGTCCAGTCCATAATTTGTAGAACAGGTTGGGAAATCAGGCAGGAGATGCAATTGAGGCAGCATTTCTTCTTCCCAGGTAACCTCAATTTTGCTCTTGGGGTCTTCACTTTATTGGCTGAGACCCACTCACACTGCTATAGAGGATAGACTTCAAAGTTGATTGATAATTGAAGTGAATAAAATCTACAAAAATCTTCACAACAGTGGCAAATTTAATGTGTCAGTGTGGCATTATCTATTACATACAATAGCCTTAAACTACTGTGATCAAAGCTAAATGTAAAACATTCGCTCTGAGGACGATCCAGCACTGCCAGACATGGCTCCTTCACTCTGGAAGCTACTTTATTATGAAAGCAACCTGAGGTTTTCATAATAGTACATAAGAACTGTACTATGAAGTTAGAATAAGGACTCCTTGAAACAAATGAGCATCCTGTGAACTGCTCGAGAAACTCTAGGGGGGCATGCCTGGAAATGAATCTTCATCCTGGAGGAAGAGACTTCATCCAGAAGCTGAAAAGGGAAGCTAAGAAGGAAATCCTTGTGCTTTGCTCACCTTTGTCTGCGATAGCTTATTTTTTTCCCTGTCCCCTCCAGTGCAACCCACAACCTATAGCACAGATTCAATCATAAGGTCTAACAAAAAGAGACAGGCCAGAGTGTGAGCAGCTGATATCGACAGGCAAAACACTGAATCAAAGCACAGATACCAGCTAATTGGTCAGACCTGAGCGTGTGCCGGATTTAGAACTGGTATGCTGATTGGCTGAACAGTGACTCTTGTGATTGGCTGAAACCAAGCTCTCTGCTTTACTCCTATGTTAGGTTTCTATTTGTTTACATGTTATAATGTGTGGATTTGAGAAAGCAATTCCACATAGTTAAAAAGGAGGTTTATTTTGGGATAACTTATAGCCAGTAAAGCGGTTGGTTACAGGATCCAGGAGAGGTGAGGTGCAGTCCAGCGGGGTTCTGTGGAAAACTCTGGCTCGGTCTGCCATCCAGCATCCAGGATCACAAGGAACCAAGAGGGCCAGCAAAGCTGGGTCTCGAGTCTTAAGGACTCCCAACTCAGTCCCACCCCAGGGGCAGGTCATAGGTAGGCATGGCAGTTACCAGAAGCCTCACTAAGGGTAGTTCTTCCAGGTCAAAGCTGGAACAGCTACCCACTATAATGTTAAGTCACAAAGCAGTTGGCTGCTACATAGGGATTTAAAGTATGCTGGTAACCACTGGCCAAATTGAAGTTAAATGAACAAAACTGTGACGTGTCTCCTACAGGTTATTGACAGCTTTATGGGTACCTTCCGAACTTTGAAAACTCTGTCATAGAGATGTAATTTTTGCAGCAGAAAGTCTAATCCTAAAGGCAAGCAGAAAGGGAGATTGTTTTTAAAGTGGCACAGGATTCCCCAGGTAATCCGGCTGTCTCAACTCTGTCCACTATGCCTGTCAAGAGACCTCTCCAAGCACTGCAATCACTCGATTACCCTGTATGGCCAGCTCTCCTAATCCATGCAGCTGTGCCACCCCTGTCATTAGTTTGGTTTCCTAATTCCATTGACATCAAGAAATTCTGAACAGCTGAAGACTCAGCAGGAAAAATAAGAGAATGAGTGTACCATTTCAAAAATAGCCTAAGCCTACAACACTCATCAGTCAGAGCTGTAGATCATAAGTGAATGCCAGGTGGCTGCACAACTTGCTTAACCATGTATCTAGTCTCATCTCGGACAACGTCAGGGTTTGCTGTGTTAGGTGACAGCCTGGTTCATTCTCTTGCAGAAGTCGTACCACTTCTGACTAGGGTGTCTCAGAGTACAATGTCCAGGCCATCAGGGACACAAGATAATGCCAGCTGTTTCTTGAATGGCTGTTTCCATGTTAGATAGGTATGGTTATTTATTGTAATATGAAGTATAGTGTTTTTATTTTAATGTACATTTAATACTCAAGTTTTTATAGTCAAAACCTGGGTTCTGACAGCCCCAACAAGCTAAGCTCAGCCACCTCTTTTCAATTTTCAATTAGCCAGTTACAAGACACAAGTTAATAGCGGAAGGTAGAGAAAGGAGATTTATTCAGTGTGGTCACATTGGGAAGAACAAAGAAGTCTAGTGACCTACCAAGTCTTCAGGTTCTTAGCATAAGATTTGGACTTAAAGAGCATGTGAGAGGTATGCCTCTCTCAGCAGTCCTAATCAATGCATGGTCCTGCCCAGCACCAACCCATCAATGTCTCTGCTCTAGTCTGTCCTGCGAGGTGGTTGGACAAGTTGCCAAAACTGTGTAACTCTCTTCCTGGAATATAAGTATCTTTTCTGACTGACACCAGGATTCAGCCTCTTCCTTCTCCCAACATGAGATTTCTGTGTAAATTCCAATTCCTTCAGGACCATTGTTTCAGTAGTCTGAGAGCTGATGGAAAGTCAGTGTCTCTCCTCAGAATAGCTTTGCTCTGGTCAGAATACTTACACATTTTAACTACAATTGTTACATCAAATGTATAATTGCATATTATTTAAAATGATAGAAGCCTGAAGTTTTCAGTTGAGTAAAAAGAAACATTAAGTAAATAGCAGCATAACTAGTATATAGAACAGGGTAAAGGTAGGAACAGTGACATGAATTTGACTAAAATTTCAAAGCACATAACTATTAGGAAATGCTGGGTTTTAGATTAGATTGGCTAAAATTTCAGGCCCACTGAGGTCTTTTAAGATAATATATTTCTTCCCTATGAAAACGGTCACAAATATTACCTATATTTCCTAACCGTTACAACAGGTATATTTGAAGTTACAGCTAATGATATAAAACACCAGGCATATTAAGGGCACTCCCTACATAGAAATTACTGCCTTTAGTGTTCAAAGAAAACGAAACGTGTTAAGAAAGAACAAAGGACAGAAATCTATAAGACAAAAAAAACAGAAAACTCTACTTAAATCCACAAGAGTGCATCGATGCAATCCAACGGCAATCTAGCTAACCCTGCTTAGAGCTAGTGCTTAAGTACTTGAGACTATCTTTACCTACAGAAGCAGAGTGAAAAAGGCAATGGTTGAGGTCAGCCAGGAAAGACTCTTTGCAAAAGTAGACTCAATGGTTCAGAAAGTGCCTTGAGAGTTTCAGTTAAAGATGCAGAGAGAGGAGTAGTCCCATGTAGAAATGCTGAGAGAAGAAGCAATGGGGAGGATTTGGGAAGCTGTGTCCACAGTGTTGTGGGCAAATTCCTTAAGGGGTCTGAAGATATTAAAAATGAAAAGGACTCTACAGCCTGCATCTCAATATGAAGAGAATGTCTGTGCCTTACCACTAACCCGATGCCCCAAGGCTTGTCTTTCATTCTCCAGTCTGCTTAGTACACACAGATAAACCTCAAGAGTCAAGCCAGGATCACAGATAGATCCATACATGCTATGTTGATTAGCTTGATAAAAATGGCATAAGAGGCCGAGCGTTGGTGGTGCACGCCTTTAATCCCAGCACTCGGGAGGCAGAGGCAGGTGGATCTCTGTGAGTTCGAGGCCAGCCTGGGCTACCAAGTGAGCTCCAGGAAAGGCGCAAAGCTACACAGAGAAACCCTGTCTCGAAAAACCAAAAAAAAAAAAAATGGCATAAGAAAGTATCACCAACAGATGGCACTTTCTGTACCTAAAAGGTATAGAGCTGTAAGCCACAACCCTGAGATCAAGATGTCAGTAGCCTTGGTAGCTTCTGAGGTCTTTCTTTGTGGCTTGTAAATTGTTCTCTCCCTCTGTCTTTGCAATGTCTTCCCTCTATACCAGTTTGTGCCTCACTTTCCTCTTGCAAGGACACCAGTTAGATTAGATTAGGGCCTACCCTGATGACCTACTTTGTTTGCTCCTATGTGTCCTTCTCTCGAAAGCAGAATCAATAGTCTGATTGTTGAACAGTCCACAACAATCTGAAAGTCTTTACTTGTTTTCTGTGGTAGACTATCTGAAAGGACCCTGGACCTTTAGGGCAGGGCATTTGTGGAAGAAGCTCAGGTCACTAAGGATGTGCCCTCAATTGTGAGTCCCTAGTCCCTTCCTCTTCTCTTTTGTTTCGTGTCTGTGGGCTGAGCAGATTATTCCACCATGCTGTCTGTCTGTCACTGCCATCTGACACACCCATTAGAGGCACATAGAATGAGTCTACTTGATCTTGGACTGGAAAAGAAATACAAATTTTCTCAGGGACTGATTGTCTCAAGCACTGGATCTCTGTGGGGAAAACAATCCCACTACTAAGGATTACATTCTGTGCCAATGCCACCAGACCTTCTACAAATGAATGTTTCTGCCTGTCCCTCAGCACATAACAAAGGCAGATTAACCAGGAACAATCTACAGTTACTGTAAACAATCATCATTTTCATCTAATTGTCCATGTCTGTGTGCTGTATTTTCAGGATCAGAGTCAAATGGTCAATGCTGTTAGAATGTCTAAAATTAGTAGAATTTGATTTCCTTTGAGTATTACAAAATTATTAAACTAGAGGTAGCACACTGTAGCTTGTGTGTAATCCCATTTACATCTCATGAATGATTTGTAGAACACGTTATTCTTCCATTTTACTAGTCCAAATTCTTCCTTCAATCATTAATGCTCCTTTTTTATATTTTCTTATTTTTTGAAATTGTAATATAATTACATCATTTTCTCCTTCCTCTTTTTTCACCTTAACCCTTCCCATGTAACACCCCCTGCCCTCTCTCAAGTTGATGATATATATATATATATACATATATATAAAACTTTTTAATTTAAATATATTTTGGCCATATTCTTCCCCTCCCACAAGTCCTTGTTGCTACACACACACACACACACACACACACACACATACATATGTACACACAAACATACACACAGAGATACCTGGCTTTTCTAGGTCAGGTGGTGTATTGAAAAGATTTTAACATTTTAGGACTACTTATTTGTGCATTAAATAATAAATCCTTTCATGCCTTGGGCACTATCCCTTTGAAACCCCCTTGAAGTTGGAAGGCCATAGATGTGCTTTTAAAAAGATATCAGGAAGTAAGGTTGACAACAGCATACAGATGAGGATAATGGAGCAGGGTAAGTTGATGTGGGCAATACAACCTCCCACTGTCCTCTGAGTGACAGTCTGTCCTGGCTTCAACCTTCCATTTCCTCAACAGGTAGATTCAATATCCAATCCTGAAGACCCAAGCAGCTGACTGTGGAATTATGAACATCTACTTCACCCTTGAGAGACAATATTCCTTTTCCCTTTCTTTCATTTTTTCCCCCCCAAAAATGGCTTTTTAAAAGAGGTATATTAATTTGCTAGTTGAAACTACATATGGAGTGGTGGTAGCAAGAGTTATTGAGATTCTCTTGGGACAGCTGTAAAAGTATTTTTTTACTGTATTTTCTGTGGTAATATAATATTTTGCTGAGAATATTTAGCTTATGATGACTATTTTGGCTAATATGAAGAGTAATTATTTGTCAAGGACATCTGTCCTTTCACTTGGTGGAAGTCCATTTCCTCTGTTGAAAAATGAGGTTCTGCATCCATGTTGAAGACAGTTACCAATGGTATCTTGGCCACTGCTACACCCTCCTAGGTATGTTGTATGGATTGGGGTTCAGTTAATGAATAGAAGTAGAAGCAAGCCCAGGACTTTTCTTGTGAAAGCTATTGTTAAGTATTTTCTGATTTTTGTGACTAAAGCAAGGATGAAAAAAAAATCTGAGACACTCATGCCACTCCTTCTGTTCCCCACAGCCTGTGCAGACACAGCTAATCAAGCACACTACTCTTTACTACCAACTTGACCAAGCTCTCAGAATACTTTCTCAACATAATGCCTTACAGTGCTTCTACTAGCTAAAGAGAATCTGTTCCCAAACCAAAGCCTACCATCTACCCTTTTTGTGTATTAAGATAAAGCCATTTCTTGGGTTTTGTTTGGTCCAATAAGCTCTAGAAGTCAATCCGGCTTGAGTGAACATTTTCTGGGACAGATAAGGGGTTTACACAAAACAATCTTACCTTTGCTTTGTTTATCTTAGTCAGCTCTTATCCCTGAACCACAGCTTTGTTTTTACCTGTATCTGAAAAGCTACTTTGAAGACACCAGGATAGGAATCTTTCATCTGGCATTTTATTAGCTGCATAACCTCCACAAGATTCTTTAACTTACTCAAGTGTCAGACTCTCCTAGTATTAAATGGGCTCAGTAATGTGCACAGTGGCCTCCTTAACACGAAATGGTGTTCCCTAAACCCTACCCTTCTGCAGAGATACAGAAGCAAACACCAAGATAACACCATGGTTTATTTACTCTTTCACTGTCCTCGGACTTGATTATCTCAATATGAATAATGCATTTGATGAAGAAATTTAGATGTAGTAGAGAAGTAGATTCCAATTTATGCTAGACTTGTGTACTAATTGGTCTAAAATTAGCTGATAATTAATTTCCCATCATATCTCCTAGATGAGTCTGAAATGAACAACACAACTGTATTCTGCAGTAATCCATGTTGACAGGAAAGATAATCATTTACAGGATATATCATCCTGAATATCCAGGGCACATTTCATTCTTGGATGTTTTGATTTTTGTTTCAGACAGTGTCTTTCTATGTGTCCCATGCTGAACTAAAACTTCCATCCTGCTTCAGCTTCCCCAGTGCTAAAATTGCAGGTGTGTGGCATCATACACAGTTTTATTAGGAATACAAAATAAGACAACCCAGTCCTCTTTATCTCCATCTTTTGTATAGCATAGCCTGGAGCAGGAGAGCCCTATATACATAGAGGTGAAGCAATATTCTGCAGAAGAGCCCACTAACCATGATGCAGAATCCATGTGTCTATATGTCAGCTCCATCCCTAGCCTCCTGGTGTCTTTGTATACAGGCTCCCTCTGTGAACATCAGCTTCCATTTCTTTAAAATGGAGGATAATTGTTTTGGCCTTATCACAATGTTTAAATTAGGTAACAAATGGGTTTTAATGAATTTGGTAGTGCCGCTGGTAAACTGCTGAGCACTTAAGCACATGCAAAAACAGGTTTAATAAATTTAAAGCAGTGGAGACACAGAGTCCATGATCATCAGTTTAATAGATTTTCATTGTGTAATCATTTTGTCCAGAGAAAATTTTATTGTGGAAAGAGAATAGTTAAAGCAGAGTCTTAAATTTTTATTATGCTTTTAATTGCGATAGAATTACATCAACTTTCTCCCTCCCTTCCCTCCTTCCAGTTCCTTCTAATTACCCTCCCTTGAATCCTCCAGTGCCCTCCACTCTCATTGACAGCATATACATACATACATACTTACTTACATAGAACCATGAGGTTAAAAAAAAGTCTTCAGAGTTTTGTTTTTGTTTTTTTTTTGACCTCATCCCTGCATTGGACATCAATAAGGGCCTCATCTCTGGGAGAGGCTAATTCCCCTTCACCCAGCTGTCTTTAGTTGCCTATAATTTTTTTCTAGGAGTGGAACCCCCCCAGAATTTCCCCCTTCCACATTAACATGTCCACTGATAATGCCATTTTTCCAATCTTGTCTATGCAGCCATTTCTAGAACAGACTGTTTCTCAGCAGACTTTCTTGTATCTGGCCCTTAAAATCTTTCTGTCCCTTTTCCCAGATGTTCCCCACACCACAGATGCAGGAGCTGTAATGTAGATATATCCATTGTGTCTGGGCTCTCCATGATGTGCTGATCTCTGCATGGTGTCCATTTGTGGGTTTCTGTGATGCCTCCATTTGTTGTTAAAAGGCTTCTCTGATAAGGGGTAGTAGCTACACTTATCTGTGGTATAAATATAAGATTTAGAATATAGTAAGAGATTATGATGGTCTAGCAAAGTGTCTGTAGTAGTTTATTTTCTAAGGTTCATGACCTCAATAGCCCCAGTAAACTGGCTAGGTTTCCAGTACCAGGCATGTTTTCTCTCCTTTTGAATGGTCCTCAAGTCCAATTAGCCAGCTCTTGGTCATTACCAATAAGTGAATGTCACTTATTGCTCCTTTATGCATATCTTACCATACTGGTAATTGTCAAGGTTCAGAGGTGTCATAGGACTGTTTAATTGTTTCCCTCTCTTGGCAACTTGCACAGTATTTTCTGGTACTGTGGAAGCTAGATCGTAGAAAAGGTGTTTTTAGGTCAGCTCAGACATACTATAGATATGATTAGGTACACAATTAAAAAGGGACACTTCTTGGCAATAGATGGTATATTAAGAAACATTTTTATTATAATAAACTATATACATAAGATATAAGTTTCCTAGTAGATGGTTATGCAATGATGATTATATATCATTGACCTAAGACATGAACTTGGTTCTGTACTTCTGTCCCTTCCCCCTAAATCCCCTTACTACTGTTTTCTTGACTGACATGGCAAAAACTTTAGGATTAGTTGGGGTAGCACATCCATTCCTAGAAACAGTACCATACCCTGTCTTTGTCCCTTTAGTGGGACATTTGTACTCCTTCATGGTTAATGTTTTTAATTTTCTATTACGGAGGGATAGCTGAGGCCTACCTGAGTCTCACGAAAAATAAATATCCATGCATTATGCTATGCTCTACCCCAGAGCAATAATAGGGAAAATTCATAGTTGCCATTTAGCATTTCCTATGTGTATTATTTCCTCGTGTGTGCAGGATACAGAAGGAGGCACCTCATCAAACACGATTGTTAAGACTTTGGGGGCACAGTCTGTGTTCCAGATACAGTTGCTATTTAATTTCATATTTCATAATGACTTGATGGGAAGTTATTATTAACATGCACATGTACACTTGCATGTTCAACGAAGAGAGAGAGTAAGAACAATACTTAGAATAAATGCTACTCTCTAAATGAAAGTTGAAATATACAGTCCACTTACATTTGAAGTGTTGTTTCACAGACCTGGAGGGTGATTATCTGAGAAGGTGCAGAACAGAAAGTTTTCCCAGACTCACACAACTGGAAAGTGGAGGGGATGGGATTTTAATCTGGGCCTCTGAATCCCTAAGTAAGCTATACTCTTCTCCATCATAACAGCTCAGTTCCTCTACCATCAGAGATTTTCAGTTCATAGACCAACATACCCTACTTCTGATAACCAAATGGGTAGAAATGTACAAGTGTCAATCACTGTACATTTGGCCCCTTCTTCACTTTCTCCTCCAGGCCTTTGCCTTCTCAATGGCCTGGGCTCCTTGATTTCATCCTCTCCTGCCCATGTCTGTATTGAACTTGATGACTTTCACCTAGTGAATTCACAATTACCGGGTGATGCTTCCTGACTGGAGAGTCTCTTTGTACTTGCGACTACTATCAGAGAGCAGGGTCAATACAGTGCTGTATATTGTGTTAGTATAGAGCATGAATTTGCGAATGTATACATCAACATCATCCATATGGGAGACCTTGTCCTGTGCCCTGAAAGATGAGTATTCAATTCTCTGAATATGACTGTAAGAATTTTGCTGGATGTAGCCATTGCTGGGTAAAAGACAGTGGTACAACTAGAGGAGAGTCAGGAAATGTCAGACTAGCCTTGTGTGATAGAGCCTGAGTGGACCTAATGATAATCAACATTAGTGAGATGGGGTTACTCATATTCCCTGACACTTCTGAGCAAGGATGGTGTGGAAAATGACAGCACATGAAGATGTGCTGGAGACAGCCAGTAGCCTCAGGCTGCTCAGAAGAAGGACTCATTTTCCTCACTGCTCTGATTTGGAAGATCTCTGCTAACACTACTTTATAAGACAACATTTAAGGATGTGACTTAGAAGGGAGTGAGTAATTTCCATCTGCTTTCATCTCATAATGGCTAAGGCAGGCCAGAATGCAGCCATAGCTCAAGCCCGATGAAAACTCTGTGTCTCCTCTACATTAGGAATGAGTGATTTCCACTCTCTGTGTAATTTAATATCTCACAGAAATCCATATTGACATTCCTTTCACATCAGCATCAATGTGAGCTTTTGCTTTTCTGAAACACTCTCAAAAATTAGGTCCTGTTTTCTGCTCCCTACAGTTTCAAGGCATGAGTATGACTGTCCGCAATTTTAACTTTCCTCCCAAGGGTATGTCTCAAATTTTAATGTACACAGTAAGCAAAATGGTTCAAATCACAGGAATAAGTGGAGTGAGTAAGACAAAATTCTATCCCTGACCAGTGTGATAAAGTACATAGAGAGGAAACCAGAACCAGTGGGAATTCTCCTGAGTGAGATTGTAAATGGAAGTTGTGGAGAGACTACTGAAGGCACAGGGGATCTCAGCAAGCCTGGTGGGGAAGTTGGATGTGACACTGTGTTGTTATTGAGTAAGAGCTCCCAAAGGCTAGGATTCCAGGCAACTTGTAACTAAATGAGGGCCTAAATGAGTTAGGTGAGAACAGCCATTGAGTTCTTTGATGTAAAGTGAGGCAGGTAATTGAATATGTAAGTCTGTAAAAAGCTGGAGAGACAGCTTTAGCCATCCTTTCAGTTTACTAACATATTGAGCACTTATTCTGAGCAGGACCCCAACCTAGCCTGTGTCTAGACTAGAATGATGAAATGCATTCCATTAAACAAGAGTGACAATGGCATACAATATGAAATTTCCATACTTAATTTGACTCATGATATGACCAGAGGAGAAAAGATGGACCCATTCACTCAACAAATGGTAATAAAATGCCTTCTGTGTGCCTCGTGACCTATGAAACACTAGTGTTTCTGTGACTTGGTGATGAGAGACTCAAAGACAGTACTCAACATATTTTTGTTCTTCCCAGGAGGACAATCTGTATATGCTTGCCTCTTGAAAACAGTTACTTTCTTGGACAATTGTATATGAATCAGCATGTACTTTTTTATTAACATTGATCAGTGGTACAACATAATCATTTCATTAAGACATGTTTATACATGTATGCTAAGAGGTCATTCATATTCAACACTTATAATCAATATGAAGATTTTTTAGTTCTTACTAAAAATTGGATTTTAGCACTGACCATAAAAGATGGACTTCTTGCATCTAGTGAACCAGTAGGACAGAGTGTGTCTTATCCCAACACTATTAAAGAAAATAATAAAAAGGGCAATGCTTCATTTATCTATAGGACAGCATGGATTGCAGAGGCTTGGCAGCCTAATTTAATCCAGAGAATTTCAGTACCTACACAAAAGCAACTTACTGATTGAATTCTTTCCAAGACTATTGGTGACATGCTCAGACTGTTAATGATGGATTCTGACTCTAGGACATTCAAGTAAAATAATGGATAAGAATTTTAGAAGAAAAAATATGAATGTTTTGTTCTTGTTGATTAATTCAAGCTAGAAGTTTTAAGTCTTAAGAAAATTACAAATACTAGGATAAGATTCAAAATGGAAATTTCATGACTTACTAAAGAGTATAGAGTATTTGCACCTGTATGTAGTGGGTAGCCATTCCAGCTTTGACCTGGAAGTTCCAACCCCCAATGAGGCTTCGATAACCGTCACACCTACAAAGCGGGGCCGAGAGAGGACCCTGAAGACCCGAGATCTGGATGTGCCAGCTCTCTTGGTTCCTGGACCCTGGACGCTGGAGGTAGACCGAGCAGAGTTCTCCAGAGAACACCGCCGGACTGCGTCACACCTTTCCCAGACCCTGTTACCTATCCCTTCACTTTTAAGTTACACCACAAAATAAACCTCCCTTTTAACTATGTGGAGCTGCCTTAATAATTTCACCAATACCTGTACACAGTCAGTACCCAGTGATCTCTGCTCACACATGGTGATTTCACTTCCAAGCTGGCAAGGAAGATAGACACATACAATATCCCTTCTCTGATTAATTCTCCATTTACTGGGATATGGGGCAGTAAATAATACTCTGAGTTATCATTTTATAGATTTTTTTTCCAAACTTACTCAGTCACAGAATCCTTGATTGTATGAGCTAGCAGTACCTGGATTTCTTGTTTGTTTGTTTGTTTTATTTTTTGTGATTTTTGTTTTGTTTTATTTTTAAATAAGGTGACACAGAAGCAGGATAAACTATGCATATTCTTCTCCAGATGTCCCTTAACCTGTACTTAGAACTCCACAATTAAAATCAAATTAACATTGCTTCAAGTTTCTATCATCTAAGAAAGCTCTGGTATTTGTTTCTTGAGGTCAGAAATCTCTTGTCTATATCCTTTATGTCCTTCCTATTTGTCCCTTCCCATCTTCCTATTGAGCACTTCTCTTATGAGATCCACCAGCCATCTTATAAGCATCCTACAGGCAGATATGTTTATCCAACACACCAATATTTATTAAGCATCCATGATAAAGAAGATTGTATCCTACGTACTCATGTAAAAATGAAAACTTTGGGTCTGAGCACAGTGGTGCACACCTTTAATCCTAGCACTTGGCAGGCAGATGTAAGCAGGTCTCTATGAGTTCAATGCCAGCCTGGTCTACATATTTAGTATAGACCAGCCATGGTTACACAGCTGAAAAGTGAAAGGAAAGGGAAGGAAAAATATAAGAAAAGAAAGAAAACTTTAGAGACAGTATCTGTCTTTAACCACTTTACAGTTTAGTCATGAAGGGAAGTTATTGACCAGTAAGTGCCACACAGCAAGCAGAGGTAGGTTCAGAATAATTGCCTGTGCAGAGAGGATGGGGGAAGGCCATGGTTTGGAGACTCAACTTCCCTTCTCATAAACCCAGCAATGTAGATTACATTCGTTTGCAAACTGAAGATACACAAATGCCGCTTCCTTCTACTTACTCTGGTAGCCGAGACTTCTTCATTGTTACCTTAAGTGATATCAACCTTTCAGTGCTCCTCTATCTGTCCTGTACCCCCCAGAGTCCCTTTTCTACCTTGTATCCAACATCTGACAGGTGGGGCACAATCTTCCCCTAGCACCTGAGTTGGGCTGCAGCATTGTTTGGTGCTGTCTTTGAGGAGGAGTCTTGAGGGAGAATAAGTCCAACTTCATTTAAGCCCAGAAGCTTCAGCCATGTATGCCTTCTTCGGTTGTATGCGTTTTAGTGTTCTGTATCTGTTTTGCAAAGATACTGAAATTTCAGGGCTTCTCACAGAACCACAAGGACCTGGCAGGCAGTGTGCGCTTACTGTCATCCAAATGCAGTCATGTCCCTTGGGTAATCCCAGGAAATAGAAATGAATGTGACTCTCACAGCTTAGAAAAGTCATTTCCTAGTCTGTGTAGTGGCTTTCTTCATGACACCGTGACTTTATTACCTATAATTTAACACAGCATGGCGCTTCCTGATGAACTGTTTTATAGCACTTTCATTTTTTTTTTCACCAACTGCCAGGTATGTAATGCTGATTTAAATTAAGTGTTTCTTTTCTTGTTCCAATCCTTTGGGGATTCTCCTCTTACCTGGATGAAAAAGAGAATGAGAAGTTACACAAATGTAATCAAAGGCTGTCAGGAGGCTGAAGTTCCTGTTCATTAGCATTCCGCTTTAGGACATCCAAAGGTCATTTAGTTTATATGTAAAATGTAAGTAATCCAGATGGGTGAAAAACCAGGAACTACTAAGGGACACTTAGGAAGGAAGGAGATGGTATAGGCAGCCCCTGCCAGTTATCAGGGGGCACATATTAAACAGCCTACTATAGCTTAATGTGGGAAAGAAAATTAAATACAAGACACAGCCTATTCTGCACATAAATACCATCTCTTGGAACGCTATTTGGATGGCAAGACATTGCATAGAATACAGCAAACAATCATTTGAAACAGGCTGCTGACTAGTATGTGAGTGTTAAGTGGAGAGGGTGCAGTCACACATAAACACTGAATAATAGGACCTCTGTTGCATGGTGGAACTGAAGACAGTTGATGGGCTTGATTAAATACCACATATCTCAAGTTCATTTGGCCATTGCCCCCTCATATGTTTTTCAAATAACAACCTTAACATTTTAAGGTACATATTTTAGGAACTAGGTAGGAAAAGGACACAACTAGACAGTTAACCTTTTCATTCTCAGCCTGATGAGCTCTAAAAATGGGATTCATAAATTTCTCACACATAAAATGAAAAGATCAGATTTTGCATGTTTATGTGTATGTGAATATTATAATCTAAAATAATGTTTCATATGAAAGTTGATGCTCAGTATTTTTCCTTTTCTTGAAATAGTATCATGAAGACTGGGCTGCGCTCAAATTTACTATGTAGCTAAGGATGACCTTGAACTTGTGATCTCCTGCCTCAGTCCTAATGGCCAGGATTACAGGCATGGGCCACCACACCTTCCTCCCCCATTTAACATAGTATTGAGGGTAGAACCCAGGGCTTTGTGTTGCTTGGCAAACATTCTACCTTCTAAGCTATATCCCTACCTCAGGCCCTGCTAGTGTTATTATTTCCATCTATCTAGTTTAGACAAAGAGAAACATGAATATGATGACATGGCTGTTGACCACATGAGCCAACAGAAGCAGTGGTT